>JAMZAV010000769.1:0-257426 GCA_024449915.1 Sweltsa coloradensis | reverse complement strand
AAAAGATGTCTTTAAAATATCAATCAAGGACATCTTTAATTCTAGGAATTTAACGAAAAATTGAAATAAATTATGTGTGTATGGGTCTTAAATAATGAATATTTTCATAATGTTTACAAATACACATTATTACTAAAAAAAATAGTATCAACTAATGATTTCAAAAAGATGTTCTTAGAAAGTCAGTTAAAGATATATTCTGCATGTGTCTCGTAATGACATCGGGAAGATGTCTTTAGAAAATCATTTATTGACAGCTTATATTAATGGGAATTACTGAAAAAAACAAAATAAATTACGTGTTTGTACGTCTTTAATGATTAATATCAGATAATGTTTAACAATAACACATTATTACTAAAAAACATTGTATCAACTAATGATTTCAAAAAGATGTTCATAGGAAGTCAGTGAAAGATGTATGCTGCATGTGTCTCGTAATGATATCGGGAAGATATCTTTCAGCTATCACTAACTGACGTGAAACATTAATGACACGATTGGGAACTTCTAATGATATCAGTGTGTTTGTTGGGTATACTGCGTAAATAATTACCACAACATCACTTATGTTTTCAATCTGCTAGAAGTCAAAACTTAAAAGCTATCACCCATGGTGATAAACCTTTCCTTATCTTGTTTACTCTAATTCGGGCTCCAGTCCCCCCCACCCCCGCCCTGCGCCAACGCATCGTGACCTTGACTTGACTGTGTCAAGATATAAAGCAGATGCGTGAGTGTTATCTTAATGGCCCGCTGCTGTTCCTCTTTCGTGATTATGAAATACTACTTCATCGGCACGTCATTGTTTATAGAACAGCATTACATCGTCAGAGATATTACGATAATTGATGAGCGCGTTTCTTCACAGTTCATTAGACACCCCACATGATTTTTTTGTGTTACTACCCGGGTAACCCGCGGGTAATGTGGACGGGTATGGGGGTCGTAAAAAAGTCGGGTTTCGTCATCCCTAATCTGTACCTACGTCTTGTGAGCCGGGTCCCCCTGAACGGCGGGGGTCTCCTTTACGGCATTGGTTATGGGTCTATGTCTGGGTGGAAAAGCCAGACTGTCTAAGATGGGGAATAGCAATCTACCTCAAGATACCCCACAACATGATCCAGACCGAGAATTGAATGCATTTGAGAAATGAATCTGGTTCTGAGCACAATGATTGATTTAGATTCAATTCAATTCAAACCAAACGGACTGCTGGATTATCTTATGAATTCTACCCCACTCTGGTCCACAGTTAAGTCCCTGCATTGTGGTATGGCGTGCCAAAGTTTGCTCTCTAGCCCTAACCTGACTGTTGATAGTAGAACATCACTCACCAAACCAACCCTGATCTCAGCTACTCCAATGAGTGATGTGCGGGCCGCGGCTTGGAGCAGCAAACTCTACGTAGTACTCCGTTCTTGCTTCTTCGGTCTTTTAACTAGATTACTCCGTTTTTCCAGCAGAACTCCCTATTAACACACAAGTTCCTGTTCTTACTTGTAATTACAGTTCTTGCACACCACTCTCATTTCCACTCTAGTTAAGACATCCTCTACCTCTCTCGATGCCCAGTATTACACTTCCCGAATAATTGCTCTTCTGTCACCACGAGACCTTCGTCACCCCACAGCCCTGGTCAGCCCGACAAAGAGTCATAACTCATAACGCCTTGAACTTCAACTTGACTTTCTCTCGGTTCCTCCACTATCTCCTCGTCGTAGACTGGCAAATTTCCCCACTTCACCCTGTCAAACTTGGTTCAATGTCTCAATAACTTACTAGATAATTATGTGACAAAACAGCTGTCTTCAGCACATTGCTCATTCTGTTTGCCTTCCGTATTGCAACATCTGACAGGCTTGCCCAAGTCTCTAGCGACTTGCATTTCCAATAGAAACGAGAGAATTCATCCAAATCCAATTAATAAAATGATTAAACATCTTAACAATATAGACTGAACCGTTGCAGGGCTCTACTACGTACTATGCAACAATATACAAAAACTCATCATAAATAAATACTAGGTAGAGACATCGAATATTTGCGTTTTATAAAAGCATGACATTAGTTGCCAGTACAAGAAGGCACACAGGGTATGCCTAGATACTTTGCTGGAGACAAAACTCTTAAACTTGTACTAGCTAAGCAGGCGAACTTGCAGTGCCAACATTTGGCTTACGGTACTTACAGTAACGGTATACATCCTAGTCCTACGTCCACCATATTGCAATCTATTGTTTCAAGATTGATTACGTGGGGAATAGAAATAATCACGGGGTTGGAACTAAAATAACGAGCACAATCCAGAAATTAAAAGTCCCCAACCTCGACCGGGGATTGAAGTAGGAACTTCCACTTGCCACGTAATGCGTTGATCATCAGACCATCAGAATTCAATTGTTAAAATGCCTCAGAATACACAGGTTATTAACAATTTTGGTGTATAGTGGGTAAAAGTGCTATCCAGGTGGTCCAGGTTCAATCCCTTATCTGGGTTGGGTTAGGTAATTTCTGGATTATAGTCTGAGTGAATTTATTAGAATTTAGATCCTGAAGCCTTCCTTTAATTCAAAGTAAATGGTAATTTACATGTAAGTCACACTCATATTCATAATCTAGATAGATTAATGCAGTATTGGGTAAGTTCCTTAAAAAATAAATCTAGTTCCAGTTCCTCATAAGAAAAAGCAACTATTTCCAGTTCCAAGTTACTCTAAAATAAAATAGGGAATTCCTTTAAGTTCCTTTCCAAATGGAACCTAAGTTCCCAAAAAGTTCTATTATTCCGATAACCATTTTTCCGAATAACTATAAGGATGATTGTAGTATTGAAAATAATGCAGTTTAGCTGACAATGCGACTATAATGATAATGAGAAACCCACGGGGGAGGGTGACCACTTACAAAGAATGGGTATATAGGGATTGAAAAGAATTTAATATAACAAAAGAGACAAATTTTAGATTGACAGTAAACAATATTTTACCAATACCAGTAGTAGTACTATACTATACTACTATATTGTAACTAGGAAGCTTCGCAAACGCTTTCTCAGGCGCGTTGTTGGATGAGCGTATGTTTTTTTAAACGAAAAAAGCGTAAAACTGAGATTTTCACGAGGAATTATTTTTTGATTGCGCTCAAATTACACACAAATATATAAATTCATAAAATTAAGGTTCTGTGAAAATATCATTACAATCTGATAAAGCATGTAGGTGTTATAAGTCGAAGAAATTATTTTTTAAACGAAAAAAGCGTAAAATTGCAATTTTTATGAAAAAATATTTTTGATCGCGCTCAAATTTCACACCAATATATTAATTCATAAAATTAAGGTGCTTTTCAATCAATAAGTGCTTTATTGTTGTGTGTTTATTGTGGTGTTATAAGTCGAAGAATGTTTTAAAAATAAAAAAAATTGTAAAATTACGATTATCATAAGAAATATTTTTTCGATTGCGCTCAAATTTCACACGAATATATTTATTTGTACAATTAAGGTTCTGTGAAAAAATCATTACAATCGGATAAAGTATGTAGGTGTTATCAGTCGAAGAAATTTTTTTTAAATAAAAAATAATCGTAAAATTGGGATTTTAATGAGAAATAATTTTTCGACTGTGCTCAAAAACGTGGCGGTTCTAAGGTCAGAGATTTTGAAGGCCTCCAGAAAATTTCATCGCAATTGGAGTATCGGTTTAGCCGGAATCGTGTTAACAAACAATCAAAAATACAAAAAGAAAAAAAAGAAAAAAAAAACATTCCAAATTTTTTTCTCCAGTGTAGTGAAATGGAATCTTCGCTACGCTCATCCAACTAAACTATGATTTAGCTCTTTCATTCCTTAAATTGGATATATAATATAAATAATTGGATGAGCAAAGCAAAGACTTCAATTTCACTGACCCCCAAAAAATTTAGCCTGGGTGTTTTCTTTTGTTTTTTTGTCTGTTTGTCCGCTCTCTACTGGGCAAACGGCATATGCGATCTTGATGAAAATTGGAGGGGACCTTCAAAACCTCTGAAATTAGACCTGCCACGTTTTTGGGTACAATCGAAGAAATATTTCTCATGAATATCATACTTTTCCGATTTTTAGTGCAACATTTTCGTGACATTTGGGCCGATTCTGACCAAACGGGTGGGGCTACAACATTCATATTTCACATGGACATTAAGGTTATGGTGATGTAGTACCTTTTGAAAGAAAAAGTTGAAAAAGTTAGCCAGAATCCAGAGAAATAAAGGTTTAGTATAAGTTTTTTGAAGTATATAATAACAATTAACAAGTAACAATAGAAACTTGACAACAATCACCTACAATTCGTTCATAAAGAACTTCAAAAGTAGAGACATCCCATGCAAACTAAAAACTTATTAAAAAAGCTCATCCATCAACGCGACTAAAAAAAGCGTTCGCGAAGCGGCCTAGTATAAAATAAAAAAGATAAAATATAAAAGATAATATAAAAGGAACTTGACTACTAGTAGCATAGGTTAGTTAAGCAAAGGAGAGACAGGGGCTTTGAATTCAGAAGCGTAGCATTCTGATTGAACAGTAGGCCTATGCTAAAGGTAGAGTAGCAGCACTAAGCAGCTGCTTAGCCTTGAGATGAGTTTTCATCAGATTCTTCTTCAACGTCTTCATAGTCTGAAGAGTCATCAAATTCATCACCGCTTTCAGGTTCCACGTTTAAAGATGCCAACTTTGCCCTCACATCGTCGAGAGTATGCTCTTGAATGGGCTCCGACGATTCAACCGTACCTGCACAAAATAGGCCCAACTAGTATTAATTACCTTTTATTAAAAAAAAAACATATAGTAGAACATAGTGTAAGAGTGTATGATTCTGAACTGAAAGCTTTCCTAAAATGGAGACGGCAAGGCCATGACAGATAATTAATAATGTACATGCATAGACCTACATTTAAACCTTTTAAAACTTATGCTGAACCTTCCTCAGCGACTAGTATTGCTTAAAGCTATGTTAGCTGCTGACACAACCATTTCACCCAGAATTGCCATCAATATGACAGCAAAAATATTAAATGAGATATTACCACCCAATCAAATACTTCTTAACACAAAATCTAGGCCTATAAGGTCTAGTGTAATATTACACTAAAATGACTTTAATAAATTATATCTTGTGACTATTAACTAAAGAGAGCAGACAGATTTTTATCCTTTTACAGCATCGGAGAGGTAACCAGCTGCAAATTTCAGAACATGATCCAGACAGTCTCAGGATACTCCCTTAGAAATGGATTTCAAAAAAACTTGTCGGAAAACCCTTAAAAAATTATCAAACTCAAAATTTGTATTTTTTGTGTTTTTTCTTGTTTTCTTTAACACATCTAAAGTTACAAACATATTGACCGAATTTTTTTTTTAGAATGTGTAATTCTATTGTATCTACCTATATTGATATGGCATTTTGTATTTTCGTAAAATTCAATATGCAAAACCACTGCCCCCTAGATGTTCGTCGTGGCTCCTCGTTCCCTGCCTGTCCACGCGCACAGTGTTAATTGTTGTCCAAAGCGCTAGTTACCGTCCCCAAGAGCTTTCTTTTGTTTTTGATGTTGTTGTTACATTAAATGTCATCTTCCATGTATTTTACTGTTGAATCCAACTAAATTGAATGTTTTAGATCGTATTTGTATACGTACGTCACTTATCATGGTTTGCAGAATAGTAATATACAAATTTGTCTAGTTATATTATGCTGGTAATTAAACAAAAATTAGATATTGATAACTTTGTTGTTTGATAATATAAGGCAAGGGCTAATAGGCATGTATTTTAACTCACAGGATAGTATTGCTTTCAATCATATTACAAATCAATAGGTCCACTGGCAATAGTCATGACTAGCGCAACATATAAATGATGATTTACCATCAAGCAAGTGCTCTGATAAAGAGATCTAGGCCTGATGGGGTGCTGGGTGCATATTACCTTAATTGACTTATAAGTTATCTGACTATAAAGAAAGACCACTTTTTAGTTTCATACCTTGCATCCGGTATCGTACAATTCCACGCAATTTCAGACATGTCCAACATCTATGGAAAAATACAGCTTAACTGGCATGATGACAATTTAAAATCGTATGCAGGATAAATTAAAAAATCAAACAAAAAAAGCTCTTGGTGGGTATTAGCTTGTGTTTAAAAATCGTAATTGTCTTCAACAATAATACCGAATTTTTTTTAGAATGTGTAAAGCAGGATGAACCACTGTAGAACATTCTAGAGTTCAGTCGTAAAATCATTAAAAATTGATCGAAGAAAATCGCAAAAAATCGTAACACCGCATTTTCAACTCGATCACAAGCCACAAAAAAATTTCAAAAAAATCACGAGTGGCAGCAATCGATGGGCACAAGCTTTCTCTACAAAACTGTGTCTTACACTTTTCGTTTACGTAAACTTCGTCGCATTGATTGTTGCACTGTTTGTGAGATAGTATTCACCGCCGACGCCTCTGCAGGCTGTGCGCTTACGGCGCAGAACGGGCTCTTATACAGCGATAACCAAGCGAATCTCGACCGCTTTGACCTCACAGAGCTAAGAACAATCGCGGCCACACATGCAATTGTACTCAATGCTTGTTTAGAGGGTAATAGCAACTAAAATATTTCAATATATTTTTTATGAAAAGCTACAAGGATTATGAATGTTCACAAATAAATGAGAACTCTAAGCAAGTAGGCCTAGATTAGAAATAGATTTCAGCCTTTTAGATTATCGGATGTTGCACGTGCACACCAAATGTTGGACAAAACCCTTGTTTGATTACCTCTTTGTTCATTGTTTTCGTTTTCATCATGATTGAATGATAACGCTATTCTAGAATTGTGTAGCTATCTTTCACGGTGGCAATAATGGAGCTACTGATAATTAACAACCTATATGATTATGGCGCTGGTCCGAAGCATGGCTCTATGAGGATGTGGGTTCGAATCCCTCAAAGGGTATTTTTTTAATCGTCCTACATTGTCATGTATCTCGTCACCTCGAAATGTCTTAGTGGACTAATTTATCATCGTCACTTGTTTTCTATCTAGCCTTTGGTACCTTTGGTTCGCAGTATCTCCGTTCTCGTTTGTTTATTGAATGGCATGTGCAAGTGTACCTAATTAGTGTACCTTTTGAGGATATTTTAGTGTATTATAGGATGTTAACTCTACAGTAGATGCTATTTAAAATTCTCAGCACTGACTGCACAAAAAAATAAGTTAAACTGTGGTTTTCTATTACTTTATTATATACATTTGTCACCCTAATATACATAAATAATGTGAATATACATGTCTCAAGACATGCCCGTCTTCATTCACAATGGGTTAGTAATAATATATTATTAATCCATTACAAGGAACAATGTTTTGTTTGTAGGAATTCTCCAGTGAATGTTTTCATTTTAGATGATAATGATTATGTCCCACTAACCAATAAACTACCCCTAAACCGATGAGTAAAATAAGCTGTGTGTTTTGTACCCATAACGGGGAAAATTGACCTTTATTACCTAATGAATTGAAGACTTTGAAACTATTTTATCGGCATGCCGAGAACGAAATGATGAAACCACTCACAAAATCTTTATGCATAAAAAATAACTAGTGCGACTTCCCGTATAAATTCCACGGTTTTGTGTACATAGGAACAAGAATTGCAACCTAGAGAAAAGCTGAGACGATATTCCAGCCCCGCCAAATCACACAACACGTGCGGAAAGAGCACAATTTAACTGGAGTGTAGGGCCTTCACTGTTTTCTCTGTGGTGAAGTTCAGGACATACATAAAATAAATAAAATAATTATAATAAAATAATAAATCAAATTCTCCCACGTCAATACGGAAAATCGCTGTGATGATAGTATTCGGTAAAGAGTCAGTGACAGTGTAGATCTCTTCCCGGTAAATTCCAGATACCAGAAACAAATAATTGTTACCTGAATTCAGAATAACATTAGAGAAAAAATAATTCAGGGCAGGGAGCAATCAAGACCAGAGAAACAACAAACTATGATCAAGCCACTGATTTTGCTTTTAACTTTCATAAAGACTACGTTAAAAATTGCATAATTATTATTTCTTACATAATGTTTGCTATGTAGATATAGAGAATCTCTAGTCGAGAATGGCGTTGACCCTGCATTAGCTCTGGCTTGCCGGAAATATTATTAAAATAAATGCATGCCAATTTCAAGGAAGTCGTACATTTCACTCCAATACCGGCTAATTGCCATCGACCATGTGCGTCAAGTTTTTCAGGAGTAGGCCCTATAATAACAATTTTTCGTTGGAAACCTGCTCAGGGTGCAATGCATGCCCGTCTTCAGGTGTTGTCTTTCAGTAACAGATCTTTACCACAAAATGCAATAAATAGAAACTGAGAAGAAGACTGTGAAATTGCATCAAAATATAATTAACCCTAACTTAACACACAATATTCTTCGTCGAGCATCTGTTCTGTCGTTTCAACAAAGAGTACTACAACATCTACAATCAAGGCGAAGACGAATAAAATGAAGACAATATTTAGGTTCAATCCTCTGCATAGAGATTCACTTAGGTAGTGTGACCAAATTTGTTTATTAGTAATCTCACTATTAAACTATTGTATACACTTGCACACTACACTTATGAACCTCCCATCTTAACGTTTAATCATTGTGGAGTTGAAAGTGCATTCCACTTTTCATTAAAAATATACACCGTGAAGAACGTAAATAATACAATAAATAACCGCTTAAATAACCGTTCACAGAGGGATGCAAAAACCATCTACAAATGATATTCTTAATTAGTACTTATTTTAGTTCAGACAAATTAATAGGGATGGGATTTGACCGGTCAAATTCAAATTTGGTCAATTGACTGTTCAATTGACGGTCAAATGTAAAAAATCATAAATTTTATTTTATTAAATAATTAGTATATATATATTTTTAAATGTTGTGACAAAAGCTTTTTTTTATTTAAAAGCTTGTTAAATGCATATTAAGTGGCATATCATCATCGTCATCATCATCGTCGATGCTGTCATCAGTCCCTTTCTCCGATTCAGCTTCAGCTTACCCAGAAGCTATTATATTCAATTTGTCTTTTATAATTCATAATATAACTACATAATAAATAATAATTAAAATAAAATATTACCTAATTAAAACTTTTTTAATTGAAAAAGAAAGAAAGAAATGTTATTGTTTACATAACAATTCAAATTCGAATATGAAAATTCAAATAATTTTAATTTTTAAATGCAATATACACATGTTATCTTTAAGTCAATTGACTGGTCAATTGACCAAAAGTATTTGACCAGTCATTTGACCGGTCAATTGACATTGTGCAACCCTACAAATTAATAATGTATATATGTACACAAGGAAGTACAATATGTCCGTACAAAATGTTGGCTCCGGTTTTTACTGTGTTCGTATAAAAAACATCTAATCAAATAATACGAATAGCCCTAATATATTATAATAATTTTATTATAATAAAAGTCAAAATTTTTGGAGTATGGTAATGGTAATGGTTTTCAAGATTGAACAGAAGAATGAAGATCACGTTCGGCATGGTTTCCTCCACGAAAGTTTGATTATATCCTCGATTTGGTGTTCCTATAATTTTTGGCAAACCTCACATTCGTTTGAGTGGGATCGTATAATAAATCAGTCTTTTCAATTCGGTTTTCTTTTTCTTTCTTTTGTATATGTATATAATTTATTTTAATTAATTTTACTTTAATATTGTTTATCCAATTTAAATATAATGTTGTCTTACTATACATAGTTGTTGTGAGTGTGACTCCTCCTTTGTAAATGTTGACCTCCTTTGTAAATCAGTTTTTAACTGAATAGGATAGACGTTAAAAAAATAAATACATAATAAATAAAATATTACTATTCCAAACTTTGTTAAACTACACTGATCATTGTTTTGCCTGCATCTATGTGATTAGTTTTATTTAGTTATCCTCCTCTGTAATTTGTAAATCAGTTTTTTTTTATAACTGAATAGGAAAGACGTAAAATAAATCAAATAGATAATATGTGAAGGAAGATAGGGTGTCTACCTATATTTGCAATACACAGAGTAGAAATAGAAACATGATAGTAATTGTCATAAACATTTATAAAATAACAATATACGTATTTGAATCTTTATTGACTAAGATTATTTAAGTTGTGTGTAGCAATAATCAACTATAAACGATGGGGGTCTGACAGTGGCACCTTTCAATATGCTCGTATGTGACAGCGATTGTTCTTAGCTCAGCAAGGTCAAAGCGGTCGAGATTCGCTTGGTTATCGCTGGATAAGAGCCCGTTCTGCGCCGTAAGCGCACAGCCTGCAGAGGCGTCGGCGATGAATACCATCTCACAAACAGTGCAACAATCAATGCGACGAAGTTTACGTAAACGAAAAGTGTAAGACACAGTTTTGTAGAGAAAGCTTGTGCCCATCGATTGCTGCCACTCGTAATTTTTTTGAATTTTTTTTGTGGCTTGTGATCGAGTTGAAAATGCGGTGTTACGATTTTTTGCGATTTTCTTCGATCAATTTTTAATGTTTTGCATATTGAATTTTACGAAAATACAAAATGCCATATCAATATAGGTAGATACAATAGAATTACACATTCTAAAAAAAAAATTAGGTCAATATGTTTGTAACTTTAGATGTATTAAAGAAAACAAGAAAAAACACAAAAAACTCAAATTTCGAGTTTGATAATTTTTTTAAGGGTGTTCCGACAAGTTTTTTTGAAATCCATTTCTAAGGGAGTATCCTGAGACTGTCTGGATCATGTTCTGAAATTTGCAGCTGGTTACCTCTCCGTTCCGATGCTGTTAACTTCTTTATTTGAAGAGCTAGAGCCCGTCGTCGCTCTGATTATATGATTTAATGGTCTATTTTCCTTGAGGAAGAACAACTTTTGCCAAATAGATGCCTCTCGAGTTGATTTTACTCCAGCGCAACCTAGTTGCGTTTTTGAGCACTGAAGCAGCAGATATCTTCCGTACCTCTACAGACCAGACATATCTGGCGACAGAAAAGATGAATGGAGAGGCTTGACAGAAGAAGTCTGATTAGCTCATTAAAATTCTTGATTCTTTCAATAACCCTTCATCCAGCTCACGGCCTTGTCTATTATCCGCCGAATTGGTGCGCGCTGACTGACAAGAAAATTCCTGTCTTAATAAACAAATATTTTTTATAATTACTAATTTATGAAATTATATATGAGATCAGCTGATCTGCTTGGCCATGAACCAAATTCAATGGCCAAGCCTTTTTTTTTTATGATTTCGGGTTTAAATCTTTTACTTTTTACCACAAAAATCGTTATTTATTTATTTTTATTTATTTTATTTAACGTCTATCCTATTCAGTTATAGTAACTGATTTACAAAGGAGGACAACTAAATAAATCTAATTACATAGATGCAGAAACAACAATAAACTACATTTAAGTAAATATTTTAAATAGTAGCATTACAACAACAATGCATTAAAAACAACAATTTTGGTAACAAATCAAAATGATATTTAATGCATTTAATGAATGAACCAAATATAACAAAGGGTAGGGAATGAAAAGAAAAGAAAAAGAAAAGAAAGAAAATGAAAAAAGAAAGAAAAAGAAAGAAACAAAAAACAAAAAATCATTAAAAAAGAAAAACGAAAAGAAAAAAAATGATTTATTAGACGATCCCACTCAAACGAATATGAGGTTTGCCAAAAATCAGGAACAGCAAATCAGGGAGTATAATCAAAAATGACTTGGCGCTCGTTAACAGGTAAAATGATCTTACTTCTTTTCAAAGAGAAACTAGGGAGAAAGAATAAAAAGCTTGGCTCAACTTCTATATCTCACAGCATTCACAGCCAAAGACTTTTGAAGGAGAGCTTGGCTGGCATTTTTTTTTTTTTTTACAAATTTTTGTATTTGTGGGGATGATGAACTACAGAAGGTAGATATTAAAGCATCAAATAGGTGGTTAAACAACGGGGAACTATTAGGAGAAACAGAAGGTTTTATGATAGCTATTCAAGACCGAGTGATTGCGACGAACAATCATAAAAAATACATTATACAAGATGCGACAGTAAACGATCAATGTAGAAAATGTAGTGTAAGGGCTGAAACAATCGAACACATCATATCCGGGTGCCAGTCACTATGTCAAACAGATTACCTCTACAGACATAACCAAGTAGCTAACATTATTCATCAAAAACTAGCAATCAAGTACAACCTCATTGACACACACACTCACCTTACTACAAATACAAACCAGTGAAAGTACTAGATTAGAAAGTAAAGATTTATTTTGAATTATATTACGACCGCACAGTTATAACAGACCAAACTATACATCACAACAGACCGGATATAGTAATAGTTGACAAAGAGAAACAAGAAACTACCCTTATTGACGTGCTGTCCCAATGTGCCATAATGTCAAGACTACACAAAAGAAAAAAATTGACAAGTATAGTGAACTTGCAATTAAGATCAAGAAGATGTGGAAACAGAAAAAGGTAAATACAGTCCCACTCGTAACATCGGCCAACGGCATCATACCGAAGAAGCTACATGAAAGCATTTCAACAACTAGATCTTCAACCAATGTATACATCGAGACTCAACAGGCAGTAATACTCAACACGTGTAGAATAGTTGGAAAATTTCTAAACTAAGAATGATACTTCGAGATTCCGAGTTTTCGTGGTTTCCCATAGTCCGAAGAACAAATGCAAGGATGGCGACGAGAAATCAGCCATGACCGTACAGAAAGAAAACATCATCTACAAACTATATTATAAAAGACTTATTTTAGTTAGAGTTAAGACAAAGTAATAATGTATGTAATATAGGTAAACATGGAAGTACTTGACGTAAGTCCGTACAACATGTTAGCTCCGGTTTTGACTGAGTTTGTATGAAATACATCCAGACAACAAGGAAGTGGCGGATTCTGTGGTAAGGCAGTGCAAACTACAAATCCTAAGACTGCACAACGCAAACTAAGTAATTAAGCTACAGTGGATACTGGATACCATCACACTGTAATGTACAGTGGCCTATATGGCAGTGAGAAAGCGGAATTCTTAGCTAAGCAAGGTAGCAAAATGCTACAACAGAGCACACCGTTAACTTACAGCTCAGTTAAAGACTTAAAGCCCATGTAAATGCTGGAGCTTCTAAGAAAACGAGACAAGATTGGGTCAAAAAGGGACAAGACAAACCATGGCAGGAGTACACCGCACAGCCAAGAAAACCCAACAAAATATATGATAGACAAACAGAAACAGCACAGTTCAGGTTAAAGACCCAATATGACGTGCTAGGGAAGCATCTGCACCAAATAAGTGTGTTTGAAACCAGTAGCCTACCTGTAGATTGTGCGGAGATGGTGAACATGACAAGACGACATCTGTACACTTGTGCCATCTGGCAAATGAGCGGGACGCAATGCCAAACGGCATGAAGAAGGAAGAAAGGGAGGCTCGTCTCTACTGGTTGACTAGATCAAGCATGATGGTGGCATCATATGCCAAATGTGGGCATGTGAGAAGAAGAAGTTTTTTGTGATAGTTTAAAAAAAAAACTGTGCCACTATAGACGACTGTATATGCATGACCATAAGCTATGTGCAAAGTCTAATAACAATCTGATAAAAACTGGCTTCAGGAAGAGTTCCAGAAAAAATCACTACTATCGCAGACTCTTAAGGATTCTGAAGTGGTATACATAATTTAACTTCATTTTAATTATTGATTCCTAGCATCTTTTGCTTTAAATCAGTTCAGTACAGTTTCATTCTTTCATTTGTTTCTTCGGTATCTACCGGTCGGCTTTTGGTGAATGGACTGAAAAGGTTGTTTTTATTTCAGACCCGACCTTAGAAGTTGGAGAGTGCGAAGTGGAACCAATGGAGACAACAATAGTACCTAGTTTATTAGTTTGATTTTCCTTGTTAGGGTCTACAACGGGGTTGTAGTTTCCGTATTAGTATAAGTATTAAGTAAGTAAGTAAGTAAATAAAAGTATTAACTTCACCCCTTCTTTGAGCATTCTAAAGGTTTCCTTAGAGACAGGTCTCTTCAACAGTTTATTTATTTCCTCGGACATTAAATTCACTTGTATTTCTGAGAAATTAGAATAACTTCACTTTGGTTGTTTAATTTTACTGTTTTTCCTCCTTCTGATTATGTTCCTACTAGTGCTTTACTGATTGAAACTAGACCGTCCCATATTTTATTTAATTGGCGACCCTTTTTATGAATGAGTTAAAGTAATTAAGTTAAAAGTAATTTGGCGCAAAATTTGAATTTGAATAATTTTGAATATTTTCACTTTCAAGAAGGGCTGAACCTTCACAATACTTTCTGGCAAAACTGATAATAGTATTTAAAATATTATGTGAAAAAACCACACATTTATCTCATGATCCGGTCATTTCCTTAATTTTTCTAGTAGATTAATGAGTCCCATTTAAAATCGAAACAATGTATGCTAGTTGTAAAAATAGTGTGACAAATTTCAATCCTTCCTCTGTGTCGTTGCGTAATTTGGATGATTTTAGACAACAGGAAAGTGCTTTAAAAAAATATTTAGTAGACCTCTGCACACACAGAGCTCTATGGGGACATGGCTACAGCCTTAACACGAATTTATAAAAATATTGATCGTGAAATTTGTGAAAATTTGTGATTTAGGGAATTTGTAAATCGGCTTTAACCTGCTTGTTCTAGTTCCAGATACTAGAGTATCGTATTAATAAAAAATAGTTCTTTAGGAAATCGTGTCATGAAACTGTACAGAAATATACCTAGGGGGTACACTCTTCACACAAAAAATATCAATTCAGAAATCGCACCACTTCTGGGTATAGTAGGCCTACATTTATTTTGCTAAAGCGATTTTGGCAGAGGCTAGTCATGTATTGTTAAAAACGTCGACAAGCGTAAGTCTTGACTAGTTATCACCAATTTTTACGGTTTAATAGCACATCTTCTAGCGAAGAATATATATTTATGTGTATATGATCTTTGACAACACCCAAAACTACCCTTCCCTAGATCACCACCGTTTCAAAAGTGGTTTACAGCTAGACGCATGTCAAAATTGTCAGTAGCAAAGTGTTAAGCTCCATTGCCATGACATCTTGACCATCCATGCCTCTGCCAAAATCGCTTTAGCCAATGAACAAACTATGATCAGCATATTTTGACCGAACCACTTGTCCAAATTTAAAAAAAACAAAACATAGGGGATATTTACAGTACAGGTTGTTTAAAAGTAAATAATTGTCAATATTTGTTTTTACCAATCCTCCAAGGTCATGAAGCATAAAGATCGTCCTCATGATATTTCTTAAGAGAGATTTTTGCCAATGGGACCTAGCTAAAAAATTACAAAGTTTGGCCATTTTTGGGGGGTCTAGCCTCATATAGGCCTACTCATGGCGGGCCCAATACCTATTTTTTCCGTTACTCTGTAGGCCTAAATTAGCCAGAATGAATTTTTTTTTAGTGTAGAAGGTGAATACCTACCCCTTGAAGCACAAGAGTAGATATACCAAAATAATGCCTATTAAATTCACTTTGCCTATCAGGAACACTGCCACAACCACAAGCACTCTTATAGTTTTGGCAACTTTATCCTACCGCATACGGCACGCTTTTGAAGTCCGTGCTTGACGGTATGCACCCAACCAATGTGAAACAAACGTTCCTGAAGTTTGCAGAATTGCGATTGCTGGGATGTTCACAACCCCCACACATTGGTCCGGTAGGGGAAGAAGGGGATTGAACACAGTAGACATATGGGAAGGTCACAATGGTCTAGCAGCATCTCAAAAGCTAGAGATTGCTGTAGGCTAGGCTTAGCAAATGACGAGATATCGCACAACAGACTTAGCAGAAAATCACACAGCCAAAATACATACATATTAGCAAAATTGAATATCTAGGCCCCTAGACCGATGTGAAAACTAGAACTAGGAAAACGCTTAAGTCCCGCCGCGTTGAAGGATGAGCTTTTTTGTAAGTTTTTAGATTGCGTAGGACCACTTTTCCTTTGCAAGTGCTTTTTTAATGCATTGTAGGTAGTGTTGGGACTTGAATTTTCACGTGAAAATTTTCATGAAAAATTTCAATTCATTGAAAATTTTCAAGGGCCGTGCATTGAAAATTTTCAAGTTTTTATTTTTATTATGTTGTTTAATTATGCAGTTGGTATTTGGTATTAAGTATTTGGCTAGCCTCTTGCACAGCAACAGGCCTAATGCATGCTGGGGCCTAACCTAAAACAGAGGCATTGACATAGGCCTAGAAAGTTTGTCAATGTGGGAGCTAGGTCACATTGCAAATACAAAGCCTGCAAATGAAGGTCTAGTCTAACTTATTATTTTTGTAGGTTGTAGGCTATTGGCAATAGTCTGGTTGGGCCCTAACCAGATAAAATCCATCTTTAATTAGCACAAATGCTAGAGGGTTATGCAGAACTTAAATGTGTAGGGTAGGGCCTACCCTAATGGAATGGAAAGACCGGGACAAACATTACTTTGGTGTGAGGTCTTCGCCTCCAATTAGTCTGTAGGTACCGTATTGCTTGTAGTGACTACTAGGAAGCTTCGCAAATGCTTTTTCAGGCGCGTTGTTGGATGAGCGTAATTTTTTTTAAACAAAAAAAGCGTAAAATTGCTATTTTCACAAGAAATTATTTTTCGATTGCGCTCATAAAAGTGGCGGTTCTAAGTTCAGAGATTTCGAAGGCCTCCAGAAAATTTCATCGCAATTGGAGTATTGGTTTAGCCGGAATCGTGCTAACAAACAGACAAAAATACAAAATAAATCCGGATTTTTTTCTCCAGTGTAGTGAAATGGAATCTTTGCTACGCTCATCCAATAATCTAGGCTTTCTCATAACCACCCGAAACGTTGGGTTTATTTTTTTACATTTTGATATAGGCCTAGACTAGGCCTAATATGTTTTATATTGCTTTTGTTTCCATCATTCATGTTGGATACTATCCCAATTCAATATTCAACATTTTTGTCTCAACGATTATTTTTATTATGTAGGCCTAGTCCTATTTTGCTATTTGCAAATTGCAAGAATAAAATTTATCAACAAGATATTGCATATTAGGCTTATTCCACCTCAGCCTCACTGTAGCCTTGTAGGCATACATACTTGATAGAAATAAATTATTTTTATAAATGGTAAAATACAGTTCAAATAACAGATTAACAAACCTTGGAAATTTTCACGAAAATTTTCATGAAATTTGTAAGATTATTTTTTTTCATGAAAATTCCCATCACTAATTGTAGGTGATTGTTGTCAAGTTTCTATTGTTACTTGTTAATTGGTTTTATAAACCTCAGAAAACTCATATTAAAACCTTTATTCTATGGATTCTGGCTGACTTTTTCAATTTTTTCTTTCAGAAAGCAATAGGCCCTACATCACCATTATCTTAATGTCCATGTGAAATATGAAGGTTGTAGCCCCACCCGTTTGGTCAGAATCGGTCCAAATGTCACGAAAATATCGCACTAAAAATCGAAAAAAATCGTAATTTAAGTAGGCCTACCTACGATATTCATGAGAAATATTTCTTCGATTGTACCCAAAAACGTAGCAAGTCTAAGTTCAGAGATTTCGAAGGTCCCCTCCAATTTTCATCCAGATCGCATATGCCGTTTACCCGGTAAAGAGCAAACAAACAGACAGAAAAAAAAAACAAAAAAATAAACAAACAAACAAAAACACCCGGGCTAAATTTTTTTGGGGGTCAGTGAAATTGAAGTCTTCGCTTCGCTCATCCAAAAACATAAAGATACGTAACTAATTTCTTTAATCTACCTAGACTTAAATTTGTATAAATTAACAAGTCTGCAAGAACGCATTGCTTTTGTGACATTTTTAACTTAAAGCCTACCTTTATCCCCGATAAGGAATAGGCCTACCTATAACGGACGAGCTCTTAAACTTTTAATATTTTTTTTTTGAACAAAATTTTTATTTCAAAGAAAGTTAATTTGAAAGTTCTTTGAAAGCCGCGTCCGACGTAACAAGGCATAGACCCACAGTTCT
This sequence comes from Sweltsa coloradensis, assembly GCA_024449915.1. Taxonomy (NCBI): domain Eukaryota; kingdom Metazoa; phylum Arthropoda; class Insecta; order Plecoptera; family Chloroperlidae; genus Sweltsa; species Sweltsa coloradensis. The sequence goes on along the minus strand of JAMZAV010000769.1, from coordinate 239,282 downwards.
ATCATACTTTGTCTTTTAGTATATTTCTGGGAGACTCAGATGCTTAACCCTTTGAAAATAACAAGCCAAGGCCTACTATATTTTACAAGAATTTAAGTAGGCCTAAATTGCAGAAAAAACAAACTTTGACCTACGTCTACTGGTAGTTCTAGTTCATATTATTGACAAACTTGGAATTTAAAAAGACTTAGGCCTACACTTCTCAAGTTCTGTGTTTGAACAATTACTTAACCTTTTAAGAAGATAGCCTAATTTAAAAAAAGAACTGCCTCAACAGACCAACAATAACCCTAACTAGTAGCTAGGTAGGTGGCCTAGCCTACTGCTCTGTCAAGTTTTGTTATAGGCATAGCCCAAACTTTTTGCATTGCCTTGGTATGGTCCGCTCCAAGTTGCTGATAAATGCGCTCTGGTGGTGGAATCTCGCAACGATCTAAGGAGGATACCTGCTGACGGCGGAGTGTTTATTACATAATAGCCTATGCTCGCACCGTTCTCTACCAGAAAGAAAGCTAAATCTGATTGTTATTGATATGTGCCCTAATGCAATGCACTTGATGGAAGAGACTAATTTCATTGTACATATTTCTAAATTATTGCATTACAAACCGATAACCACGACATAACTAGTGAGATTTGATTACGAGCCGGGTTACACGCCAACACAGATTCAAAAATAACTTACTAGGCCTATAACTAACTACATGTGGTTTTGTTACTAATTTGCCTAGGCTACTTATAAAATATTATGCCAGTATATTTTGTTGTTGTCACAACTATTTGTTAAAAAATGTAGGCCTATGCTAAGTGTTACTGCAGATTAAAGTAGACCTACGCATCTCGGCTTCCCGTTGCTGCTTTATTCCAAATAAGAAGGATCAAAATAGACAAAACTAACAGAACAGCTAGCTAGTGCAAAAATATTACACTGTCAGATAAACCCATGCTAAGACTAGCAGCGAGCGAGTTTTAATAATAATTTAAATAGGCTACACATGAAGCTCAGGTTGCTTGGCTGAGCACGGATGTAACTTACCTACCTAATAATAAGTCAAAATATAAAAAAACAGACATCCCAGATGACAATGTAGACTCCCTACAAATAGGCCTGTGTTTCTTGGATCAGAATTACCCCAAAATAATGTTAGGGCATACTAGGCCTACTGTACGCGATTCACCTAAATAACATTTAACATTGTTAAAATTGTTAGTTTTGTGCATTCAAATACAATTAGTAAACCTGTATTGATTAGGCCTAGCTAGACTGCCTCACCTTCAATTAAATTTACTAGGCCCTAGATGAATGAAGTACAGTGTAGTCCTCCAAATATCGAATGAGTTCTCGTTTTTGATGACGCAATTAATATAAATTGTCGTTGCTTTCCGTGTCCGTGAAAGAAAAATTGAAGCCTAGTAGGGCCTACCTACACGCCTCCTTACTCAGTAACTGAGTTAAGGCCTAGGCCTACATAGTACATATACAAGAGCTTATTTTCATTGAGGGACCTAACTAAACTATATGATTTATTATGTGGTTCGTTGCTAAGACGGCTAAAAGTCACCGCATCATACCGTATAATCTCCCATCATAGGCCTATCGATTGAGTGAGAGACGTTCAATCCATGTCAGAACCGGGAATAGAGCTTCGAACCTTGTAAGCAGGGATAAACACAAAGGACCTACAATACATGTCCACCTTGGGTCTAGCTGGATGTTACATGTTTGTAAAAGGTTGGAAAACAGTCACAGGTGTAGAACGCAACCTGGAAAGCATAGGATAGCAAGCAACTAGGCATGATTTGTTTACGTTTTTTCCTCCTTATTGCCACCATGTTGTGTTACGCCCACGCGACCGCAGCGCATTCTCTAGATAGTTTGAGCGGCCTATCTAGGCCCCATAGCCTACCCAACTACACTTTTACGGTGGGTTCATTTTGGCCCACCATTCTAATATAGCCTTTAGCAATGCATGCCTATTGCCTAGTAAATGGGTACCAGAATTTATTCCATAATGTTAGAGAATCTTTGTTGATAGTCAAATGACTCACCTTTAGTAGGTTCATGCTGTAGTTTTTCCATGTATCGGAGAAATGTCCTCCTCTTCCGCTCAGACAATCGCTTAATAGTGTGTTGCATTTCAATATCCTGGACCATTTGCTCCTCCACTGACAACACGCTGTCCACAATTTCTTCATTTTTTCCGCATTTTGGGCACACTTTTAATGTATTGGCACACTGACCACACATAATATGATACGCATGTTTCACAGTCTTTTCATCACATTTGGTACATTTTCTTGCTGCTTTGATTGGCTTGTATTTCTTGTATTTAATTTTCCATTCAATGATGTGTTTACATTTGGCACACACATTGTTCACCTGTATGTTATTAATAATCTTTCTCAATGGGGTTTTCCCATGTACATCATTTTTAAAAACGCTCCGGTTTTTATGTTTTTGTGGTCTGGTGCGCTCCGTGTTTCCTCTCTGGGAGCTCATTGCTGTAACATACCAAACAAATTATCATGTAAGGTACCATATTGGTTAGACATCCATAGAGGAAGCCAATGCACCCCCAGGCACCAGTATTTTACCCCAATCTTCCTACCCAGGTCTGGTTCATAGCTTAAGGGGGTATGTATACACACCTTGCACAGTGGTAACTTGTATGGTACTAAATTGAAATTCATTGAATATCAGCCAAATTACATTTTATTAACCCAATATTTTACTTAAATGTATTCTTATTCTTTACAAACAGATTTTTTTAAAAAAATTAAAAAATGTAAACAGTGCTCTACAAGTAGTATTTCGGAACCTTATTACGCATAAATGTTTTGTCAATACATGGGCTGGTGTTTCCTTCATAAAATAAGTAAATATGTAGGCTATCAAAATTCAAAAGAGCTGATTTTTTGGGGGGTGTTTAGAACAAGTCAACTAACAATGTGACCTAGGATTATGGTTTTCAATTTCACCTTTTGAGTTTGACAAATTAAAAAAAATGGCTTTCAAAATCTAATTTTTTGTGAAGTTGTTTTATCAAAAGTAGCTAAACTATTTACTAATATACATCCACAATTGTAGATCATTTTGTTTATATTTACCATATGAAGTTGTGTTCAAAATTTGGTACAAATCGGTTGAACGGTATAGAATTTATCTGGGAAACAGTTTGAAAAAAGTTAAGCTTCCAGCAATTGAGCGCCAAAGTTTGGCATTTTTTGGGGGTAAAATCAAGGGAATACTCACAAACAGATACTCCGAAAAGAAAGGTAGCTGAACATTTAACACTGATTCATTTGAATGTATTTTCATTTCTATAAGAGATAATTGAATAATTTTTGAAGCTACACAAGCTTAACAAAATTTGCAATATGATAAAATAAATAAATAATATCGAGGTGTAGGCCTATATAATCCCTTAAAGGGATCGTTCACCTCTTATGTAAAGGTGTACCCAGACGTCTATTTACCTAAGTAGACTCCATTTACAACAAATTCTTTCTCGAAAATAATCATAATCACCATATATTAATTGTTAAATATGTAATGAAATTGACTATATTTTCGCCACTTCACTGTACTGGCAACAACGCACGACACGGCCTTGGCTTCGGAGTCGAGTAGCCGGGTGTCGCGGCGAACTGAGTTATCGTATTGGACATTTAAAGATGCTTGGCGAGGGGGGATATGACATGGCATACTCGCTTCAAATTAGGTTGAAATAAAAACGCATGCCATGTGTTATTCAGCTCAAGTGTCAAGTATAGAGGTGTTTACGAAGTTATGTCGTTTTGACAATCGACTTGATAAGCGCACAGCGCACTTACTGTATACACATACAAAACCCTGTACACCTAGCCGAAATATATATTTACTGCCGATGCCAGTACGTTATTTGTTCATCCTTTTGTCGTATATGCTGTTGATGTGGATTTTTAAATCTTTGTTTGTGTTTGGAATGGTTCTTCTAATCTATATACCATAAGATATATTATGAGTGGGGTGTGCCTGCCTGCATACTCGAACGATATAAACAAAAAGCGATAAGCTAATGGGACTAAGAAGGAAGAGAATAAACATTAACACTGCCCAGAAACCTTACGCAGACCTCTTCACATCAGTTGGACACGTGCACTCGTTTCGATCAATCGTTCATGATGACATTGAGGAGTGGTGTAATAGGTGCAAAAAAATAAGAATGTTTATTATACGTTACAGGGCAAGCGAATTCTATTCAGTAGTGTTCGTGTAGAGTTTGTACACAAAGTGTCAAAATGTCAAGCGACAAAGATTCACATTGTTGCGACGAGAGTGACTTAATTAGTGAATTGCTTGAACGTGAGTCGGCGCAGTGTATAATAACTAAGCATAATATAGTAGTTTTGGGCAGATGATAGTTTTCAAAGATGTTCTCAATATTTTACGCCACGAAAAACTTTGGAAAAAAACATCCATCAGTACAATAGAGAAACATTGATGTCTGGCGTAATAAAGTAAGCATACCTCCTCATTGTTTATGTCTACAATTACGAACAGAAACTGATCTAACAGGCAACATAGATTTGTTATTAATTCTGTATACACAAGTGTGGTCATAAGGCGGCTTTAAATAATAAATATACGGAGTATTCCATGAGAAACTAAAATAAAATGCCGCTTGGGATAATGATACATTGTTAATCGGTTTTCGGATAGATGTAGTACATTCATTACGCGCGAGAGTTATTCGGGAGGTCCGCGGTCGATCCTCACCACTGGCTATTTACATGATTACGGAAACTGCTGTTAGCCCATAGCGTTTGGAATTACTTTAATCATGTAATTTCACTTATTATGGAAGAATAATTGAATTTTTTAAATGCTATAACCAAATCGCTTTTATTTTTTTAAAGTGCAAGTAATTCTGTATCATGTGTGTGTGTGTGTGTGTGTTTGTGTGTGTGCAAGAATCGCTATCGCGTGTATTATGTTGTTGTATAGGCAATACTTATTCAACTCCACTATAAGGCCTACCTGTCATGATTGGCAACATATAACTTTATAAGAACGTGCCAATATAATATTTAATCCATTAAATTGACGACAACAACGTATGTGTTTAAAAAACAGGTGTTGGTTTAACTGTAACGTATTGTTAATCAGATGATCGCAGGCCTTCCGCTTTGTTTTTAGTAGAACAGACTATCTCGATAGATAGATCGGGACCTGCCTCACGCGTTACTCGCCGCTAGTAGCTGTGCTGTGTTGCAACACCTCGCCAGCTTCGGGTCAGTGACGTCACTGACCCGAGGCGCGCCGATGAATTTAAAGACCCCTATTGACGTAGGTCTGGAAATACACACAATGAACTTAATTTTTATGTTCGTACTTGGTTTTAACCTTTTAAGTAGTGAGTTATTTGTAGCCCGGAACACCCCCTAAAGTGGGTTTTTTTGTTGTTTCACCAAATATTTTTTTCTGGTCACAATGTTAAGCTAGGACCCTGAAATTTTAGGAGGACATTTACAAAATGTTAAACGACAACAGGCAATTTTTTTTTTTTGGAAATTTGAAATTTGAAATTTTCTTGACAATTTTTGGTGGAATTTCACAACATTTACATTTACATTTACATCTTTAGACTGCAGTACGGAATATTTTTAACGTTTACATAAAGTTACAAATTTAGGCCTAGATCTAGGCTATAGTGTCCCATTTTTCAAATTTCAAATTTCAAAATTCAAAATTTTCAAATTTAAAAAAATTAAAAAATCTCACAACTTTGGAAAAGGAGGTGGAAACTTTGGAAGAACATAAAAAATACTTGAATGATTGATAGTCGGCTTTATGTATAATAGAGTATTTTAGGAATCAGGCCAACTGAAGTAGTAGGCCTAGGCTATAATTTGTTTCCAAAATAAAAAGTTACAAAATAATATATTTGAAAACATACAAGAAATCATGTACTTTGTTATTATTTTATAAGCCTACTGTTTGGCACGATATTGAAATTAGTCAAATTACTTTATAAGTTTATTACTATACACTCATATAATATAGGCTTCATCATATAATACAATAGCTAGGCAAACACTTTAGTGCTACATACAAATAATATATAGAGATAGACCTAGCAGTTTTGGTTTCTTCAGAACTTGCTTACTGTGTGGAAATCCTCAAAGCATTGAGGAAAACACAGACCAAGGTCACAAGACCTACAGTAGTATGTGGTATCTTTGCGCTTCTTGGGACGCCTACATGTGTGCATACAAACGTAGCATTGCCGCTGTGGATGTAGTTTGCTTGCAGTAGGTGGTATGAAAGAAGAGAAGTGACGTTCAGTAAGGCGAAGGGGATTCTCGCCTACTGAGGGGCGCCCACCTTTACCCTGTGTTCGTGGAGTATGGTGCTCCTCTAAAAGTTGTCTAATCAACTCAAGCCTGAATTTCCCAAGTTGCGGTTTATTTCCGGTGACCATTTGGTACAGAATGTAGTAATTGAGCACTGAGATGTCAAGGAGGTGGAAAAAAGAATTTCTTATACCACTTCAAGGACTTTCTGGCACTTTCATTGAAACTAATTTGCATGTCGGTCTTATCAACTGCCCCATGCTAGTGTTGTACTTCAGAACGCAGTTAGGTTTCATTATTGGCTCCCCAGATATCCTATCAATCTTTCCTGTCTCAACCATGATAGGATCGTGGATCGTGGACAACATATGGACCTCCCTCTTGTCGTGCCACTTTACAGCAAGAAGTGTATCGGTGCACCTGGCATGACAGTCCCCTTTTTTAGTTTTGGGGAATTTGGCCATATCTTTCCTATTAGATCTGACTGTACCACATGCACCTGTGTCATTGGATAGCAGTAGATCAAACAGAAAAGGGCTGGTATACCAATTATCCACAAATAGTTGATGGCCCATATTGAGGAATGGAGCCATTAGAGTGGTTACAACAGACCCCGATATTCCAGCTTCATCATTCAAGACAATTTCTGTGTTTTTGCCAGTATACACAATGAAATCCATCACAAAACAAGTTTCGACATCACACAAGACGAACAGCTTGACTCCAAACCTATGCCGCTTACTTGGTATGTATTGCTTGAAAGACAGCCTACCCTTCCACAGCATGAGACTTTCGTCGATACATAGGCCTAGGTCTTGAAAGGGAGTGAAAACAGTACAAAACTTTTGTTTTAGCTTCTCTATCACTAGCCTTATTTTGTACAGACGATCGTCTTCCGGCTGGTTATCGTTATCACAAAAATGGATGAGTCGAAGGATAAGAAAGAATCGGTCTTGACTCATCACCTTGCCAAACATTGGCATGTGGAGCATTGGGTCTGTAGACCAATACTCCCTCATGTCAGATTTACGCACATGAGACATCATCAAGAAAGCTGTACATTTCTGACACATTTGTGTCTGCCCATTTGCGAAGTTTGGACTTCGGAGCAATATCTTGATTAGCCATTAGAAATGTGTAAAAACGATTTGTTTCCGTGACAATTGAATCCATCAAGTCGACGTCAAAAATAGATTTGAAAAAGTCTATTTCACGTGATTGAGTGTCCAGCCCCAAATGAGGGCTTACACCACTATTTGATGAATCAAAGTTAAATATTTTCGGCACAAATACCTGATCTGTCCAGGCTCTTGCATTGACAGGACCTCTGCGCCTAGGCCTACGCCCACCAGTTGCAGCGGCGGCGGGAATTTGTGCATCGTTGTCTTCATCATCATCTTCTTCTTCCATTTCATTCTCAGACGAATAAACGAAAGATTCATCACCGTCACCATTATTACCATATTGAAATGATAAATCACTATCACTACAATCCGATTCTCCTGACTCGTTTGTCGTAAGTAACTCATTTATAACATCTCCATCTAATAAATCAACACGCCGACGTTTAGCGGCCATTGTAACCTAGGAGGATTCTTGTAACACTTGAAGCGGTGACGACAGGTATTTCCATCGCAAAACACTTGCATCTAGTTTATTTTTTCCCCGCTATGTGGCAGCACTTTACAGCCATCAAAATAGTTCTAACTATTGACGAGAGGTAGCACTACATGCTACAGTTCGAATGATGCAAAGAACTTCATCCGCAAAGAAACTACACTCGACCGCGCTAGGAGAACGTACGAGATACGGGCGTACTGCTGGCGCCATTTTTAAACTCCACGTATGAGATACGGGCGTACTCTATAAAAGGTTAAGAATAACTTGTTAAAGAGGTGAACGGGCCCTTTAAGCAAGCGTCACACTAGGAAGTTAAAAAGTTAAAAGTAAACAGGAGAAGTGCTATTCAAAGGAAGTAAACAGCGCACAATCGCACATGTCAACAAAACCAGCTGAGTCGTAATAATCGATCTGTTTACGGTGATTCTACTGACTTTTCAGCGTAGGCCTACCTACTAGGCCTATATACTTATAATTTTTTTACCCAAAAGAAAATGTGAGACTGAATTGGCAATGTGAAACATTTGATAAATTTATATTTGTGAACCATTTATTGGATGAGCGAAGCGAAGACTTCAATTTCACCGACCCCCCAAAAAATTTAGCTCGTTTTTTTTTTTTTTTTTTGGATTTCTGTCCGTTTGTTTGCTCTCTACCGGGCAAACGGCATATGCGATCTTGATGAAAATTTGACAGGACCTTCGAAATCTCTGAACTTAGACTTGCTAAGTTTTTGGTTACAATCGAAGAAATATTTCTCATGAATATCGTACTTTTACGATTTTTTCGATTTTTAGTGCGACGATATTTTTGTGACATTTGGGCCGATTCTGACCAAACGGGTGGGGCTAAAACGTTCATATTTCACATGGACATTAAGGTAATGGTGATGTATTGCTTTCTGAAAGAAAAATGTGAAAAAGTTTGCCAGAATCTATAGAAATAAAGCTTTTAATATAAGTTTTTTGATTTTTTGTGCGATATTTCCGTGCCATTTGGGCCAATTCTGACCAAACGGGTGGGCCTACAACGTTCATATTATACATGGACATTAAGGTTATAGTGATGTAGTACCTTTTAAAAGAAAAAGTTGAAAAAGTTAGCCAGAATCCATAGAAATAAAGCTTTTAATAGAAGTTTTTACGGTAAATAATACCAATTGACAGGTAGCAAAAGAAATTTGACAACAATCACTTACAATGCGTAGGTAGCAAAACAAAGCACTTGCAAAAGTAAAGATATCCCACGCAAACTAAAAACTTTAAAAAGCTCATGGCCATCAACGTGGCGGGACTTTAGCGTTTTCCTAGTTATACTTCACAGCTAGGTTGTTGATCACATCACAATCAACTCTCCCGAGGACATTATACTTTTCTTTTTTTATTGTAGAACAATGATTGACAAATTGAAAAGTGGGAAGTTAAATGTAAAAATAGAAAAAAACTTCCAAGACCTATACAATGCTCTATAATGCTGCTACTGTGCTATATTGTTATGCATGAGAATTTTTTTTAAATATCTGATGATGTTTTTGGCGGCCGTCTGAGTTGGCTGGGTTATGGTGCTGGAGCTCTCGAATGAGGAGTTGTAGGCTACTGCTACTGCTGCTATTTGCTCTATAATTGGCCTTATGTGGTGCTGTTTTGAATTGAAATAAGAAATATAGTAGGCCCCTAGGTAGGCTTACTATTTAGAAATAAAATATGAGCTGTTCAATATCATAGCACAAAACAACAAAAGGTGAAATAAATTAATAAAAACATTTTTATTCAGTGCTTTTTCATCAATAATATTTCAATAATCTTTTCTCTTTTTACTTTTTTAACTTTCTAATGTGACGTCCGCTTTAGTATGGCATTTGCCTGTGGTCGATCACGTTGGTGGTCGAAAAGAGGTTACGAAATAAAACCTATGTATAGGCCTATGTCAAGAATTATAACGATAGTCATTGTTTCTTAGCCTATGATAATCAATTGAGAAATTTCAAAATTCATCTGAATAAACCAAGAGTATAAGTATTTGGCGGTACAAATCGGTACAGAATACCGCCAAACGAAAAAATTCGCAGGAAAGACAATTGTTTTAAAAAATCTTTTTTCTCTCAGTCAGCCTCTAGAAAACCAGTTGAAAATTATTGCCACAAAAGCACAACACCCTACATTGAATGGTGTGCCATGGCGAATTGAAGTTTGAAATTATTTTGAGGTGGCGATATTGGCCGTGTACCAGATCAGAAAAATTCGAATAAAATAGCTTTGATTTTCTTAAATAGCCAGGTTTCAAAGCCATTAACTATATTTTGACTTAGTAGCGTATTTTGGAAAATAGAAAAACGCGGTCGAATAGCCTTAGCCGAGAGTATTTCCGTGGTTTCACTTCACCGGATCACCAGTTTCAACTCGAGTACCGGTAGGGCCCTATAAGAACGCAATTTGGAGAACGGTTTCTATTCAATATGCATGGATGCCCGGACGTCAAAATAAAATTTGAACAAGTATTAAATCTTATAGGCTAGAGGCTTATAGTTATATCTTATTTTCTGTTCTTGCAAATATGTCATAACATTGAGAGTTGAGACTACAAAATTTATGCCTTTAGCTGACTACTAGGTAGCTAATATTAATAGCAAAGGAGGAAGATTCGACTAAAATCGTATATTAAACGATGCACACGATTACACGAACAACTGAATTGGGGCTGAAACTCAACCATAACAAATCATTTTGCAATTTAACTGTAACTAATAATAATACTTTTCTCTTTACTCCTTCCACTCTCACAATGTGGATATTGCATGTGTGTGTGAAACATGGCTCAATTCAAATACATGATAACCAACTTTTCCCAGAATGGCCTACCAACCAAGTTATATTTCGAAAGACAGGCAAAATAGTACAGGGGGTGGTGTTTTAGTTGCCATAAAGCCGGAATTGCACATTAATTCGCATGTCAATTCTTGAAAATGAAGATGCCGAATGCATCTGGGTGAAAATTGCGAAAAACTGTAAGACATTTTCTGAAATTGGTTCTGTTTACCGTGAACTCTCCAAATTCATCTGAAGATTGTAATTACTCGAGAATAGGTGATGGTCGAGAACTGCATAGCTGACCCTACCCCAAATTTGACTTCAAGTAGGGTCAAGTACCCAATAGCCGGACACCTTAGCAGTAAATTCTGCCTGCCGTGTCTAAAAACACTTCTTTTACCATTAATTATGACGTCAGACAGCTGAAATTTTGTTTCTGGGCATTCTTATACCTCATTGGTCGATTTTAAAACATCTCGGCCAATCATAGTATGCCCTGTGTGGTCGATGGTCGAACTCGAAAGTCGAAGTGCGTTCAAAAAACTACGTACCCAATACCCGGACACAAGATGGCGACATTGCTATGTAGGCCTATCTCGGCCGAAAATTACGTAATTTTCAAACAAAAGTTAAAATGCAACGTGTGAAATACCTACTCAACAGTGTTCCATTTTATTTATTCACGTGTTTAACTTTTATGTGAGCGCAATAGTCTATTTGGGAACTCTACTAGTTTGACGGAAATGCTATTTTTTATCAATTTTTTTTTTTTTCCAAAACATCAATATTTTATAGTAAACACAAAATAAATGCGCGGAAACAAATTTCAACGAATATTTACAATTAAAAAACTAATTTTTCTCTAGGCCTACGTAACAACTCACAACAGACCAGGGCCACGCCCCGCCCACACTGTGTGAAGTTGACTCCGGTTACCATAGAAGGCAACACGAATACCAACTCAAAAACACCAATACAGCTAATTTCACAAAACAGTAGAGCGGACGTGGGTATTATAGCGGCTAATACTCCACCTACAAAACCTTTAACGTTGCTGTTTTAAATCTAAAGTACCTTCTAAACCTTTAACGTCGCTATTTTAGGCGAAAGTACTTTTGTGTTAGCAACACAACACCACACCCAACGTGATAACACAAATACACGCTAGTTTAGGTAGAGAACTTTAATGTAAAAGGTTGGTAGAGAACTTTAACAAAAATGGTTGGTAACACTACAACATGGCTGACCGACAAGTGACTAGTGAAATGTGCGAGTTTCAAGCAAACTAAAAGTGATCAAATAAATCCAAAAGGTACTTTCCGCGCCAAATAAATACATTATTATATTCATTTACAAAAACGATAATAAATTTAATGTAACAAAAACAAAAAACATGCTCCCATAAAAGTGACAGTGACTGTGCGAGTGTTGGTGGGGTCAGGGGTGGGGGTTTTGGTGGTTTTTCAATAAAAACTAAAAAAAGTGATTAAATAAGTCCAGAAAAAACTTTCCGCGCCAAAAACCAAGTAAACACTAATAAAAATCAATTAGAAAAAGGAAAATCAAAAATTTTAATGTAAAAAAATTTTTCCCCCCTAAAATTTAAGATTATACCGTCTATTTTATTAAAATTTCAATAAAGCACGTATAACAGGGGTTTTTAAAATGGCGGCGGAGCGAATGCCCGGCTTTTGGAACACGCCCAAAATCCCCCGGAGTCAGCTTTGGTACAATTTGGCTTCTCTTTTAAAAAAAAAAAACACGTTTTTGTTTTGTAAATTTTGTAGATTAAAACTATAATACACTAAATAATTTAATTTTTCCCCTTTCCCTTTAAATTTTTAATGGGTTTTACACTAGTTTCTAAATTGTAAAATTTTTCCAAAAAAGTTGTTAGCCTGCCTACCTGTCAAAATTTCAAAAAGTGAAAAAATCAAAAAAAATGGGGAAAACTTTCCCGATATTATTATTTTGTCTTTTTCGGCAGATATCAATTTGGAGACTAACCTACATATTTTCAGGAAGAAGGGGATAAAAAATTTTGGTATAAAGCAAATTTTGTAGAACATTTTTGACAATAAATCACTATCTGGTCATTAAGGGACGGCGGCGTAGGGACCAGGGTGTCCGGCTATTGGGTCCTTTTATGTGGCGTCCGGGTATTGGGTAGGTGACCCTAGGTCTATAGGCCTATCTTAGAAAAGGATAGGACTGAGCCTAGGCCTACCATTAAGTCTAGGCCTGGGCTACTTGACTTCCCTATCAAGGTTTAACGTTTTTTTGTAATCTGACCAACATGTATTATTATTATGTATTATGAGATTCCTGATTTTACATAATTTTACACAGTGTGGGTGATTTATACAAGTTGAAAAGCCTAGCGGTACATTTCAAATCTGTTTGCAAGTGTAAGGTAATTTGCCTGTGATATCGGTTCAGGAAACCCAAAGGGGAATTGAGGGAAAGAGTAGAGGAAAGCAATAGAAAGAAGTCTTGCCATCAATGGACAGTGATCATCTGCGAGAGGAAGGACATACTAAGAACATCTAAGAAGAACATCTAAGAACCTAGGTCTAGGCCTACCCTAACCTCACTTTACGATACCATGCTTACGACGTTTACCCTAGCTAGACTAGGCCTAGGCGGCCCTATGCAATAGCCTGGGCCTTCCACTTTCCAAGATAAGTCACAAAGACAGTGATAGGGGGGACCTTGTGGGGTTAGGGGGTCCATCTCTTTTGGACCCCAAAGGGGCCCAAGAGCATTATTGGTTGGTTCTGCATTTTGGACCCCCCCCCAACCGAACAAGTTCGAGACCTATAGTTGAAAGGCCATTTCTCTATGGGCCTGAGGTCTCTAAGCCAACACAAAGGTAGGCCTAGGGCTAGGCCTAGGCCCTAGCCTAGTGAGCATCAGACAATAATTGCAGTTAGGCCCCCCTACAGTTTGTTCATATTATTTTGATTGTGATCTTTGTGCCCTAAGAACGAGAGAAATAAGACAGGCAGCCTAGGCCCTAGCCCTAGTAGGCCTAGGCCCCTAGCCTAGACCCCACACGGGCTGAAATGGCTTACCTAACCCTTTTTGGAAAACCCGGTTTACATGCTAAGGTATGATGTTTACACGAATACCGATCTCAAGATAACATTTTCTTTATTAACCCCAAAACCTATGATTTTAGGACGCACGCCAAACGGTTTGGCAACGTAGTTTTTATAATAGGAAACTTTTTGGGCCCCCACCAGCTGCAATGCGATCACCCAGTGTCGTTGGGGAATAGTGCACACTGCACAGTTTTATTATGCTAAACCCCGTACAAACCTCATTTTCATGATAATGTCACCGGCTTTTTTTTTTAGAAAATTTTTTTAAAAAATTTTCCGGTGATTTAGCCACGTGTTATACATGTACTGTTGTTTGTCAGCACGGTGTCGTAAAGGTGTCGTGGTTATCAGCGAGCGTGTTTGAATCCGTTACCGGTCCATCTAAATAATTGGTTTACATTTGACTGTCTAGATTATTAATTAACGGTGTTCTTGTTGTCGTCAATAATTGTGGTAGTGATAGGCCTAGCTGGGCCATCGTGTCGTAGCCTAGCCCTAGGCCTAGCTAGCCGTGGCTAGGCTTTGGGTTTGGCCCAAGTAGAAACTTTAACATCAAGGCTAGGCCTACTGCCGAGGCCTACGTAGCTATAAAATTGCCTTCTACCTCCAAACAGGCCCTTCCGATTTGACGGTTAACTAAGGGCCTCAGACTCTAGCCCAGCTAGTTGGTAGGCCTAGGCTAGGCAGGCTAGGCTAGCTACACCGGTAACCCATTAGCATGGGTTCAGCTAGTTCAGTGACAATGAAGCGTCGCACAAAGGCAGTTTGCACTGAGAAGAAACAAGAAGAAAAATGCCAGGGTAGAGAACAGTTGAACAGTCCTCCTATGCCTCGGATAATCTGCCCTTTAGAACTCGCAGACATACCTAAACCTAAAAAATTTGATATGTCAAGCTTGGATTTTTTGATACCAATCTATGAAAAATATGGCTGCCTACCGACTAAACCCAAGCCTAATTCCACTTTGGTCGATAAAATTGGTGACCTACCGACTACATCCAAACCTACCGGTACCAGTAACTCTATGTTGGTTGATAAAATGGGTGACCTACCGACTACATCCAGGCGTAAGTCTAGGCCTAGGTTGATTGATAGAATTGTTGACCGTGAAGCAGAGCACATTTACAATGACATTTTGGAACGTGCTTTCGCTCAAACAAGTGACGCTGTAGCTGACAGGGTGACTAAGGAAGTCGTTGTAGAAAGCCCAGTTACTGCAAAGCCAAGAGACCTTCATCATGAGTCGGTTAACAACATGAGTCACTTTCACAAGGACAACGACGAAGTCCACATTTTCTGCGAAGAGATTAAAGCAACCGGCCAGAACATTCATTACGTAGCTAAAGGTGGTTCTTTGATGACATACACCACCATGCCAAGAGAGCCACGAACTTTCAAGAAAAGAATGATAAAACTGTTCCAGGAAGTTTTCTTGCCAAGTGGCTTCCCAGAAAGTGTCAGCCCTGACTATGCAGAGTATCAGGCATGGGATACGTTACAGGTAGGTAGACCTAGGAGGCTATGATTTTAATATCTTAGATAGGGCTACCGGTAGGTAAAAGTTTTGGTAATTACCGGTAGGCCCTACCGGTTTTGTGATCTCGCGCTCCAACTCGAAGTTTATAGGCGGAGGTCTAGGCGGTAAAATTTTAGTATAAGCGTACCTCCACACTTGCCCATTTATAATGAGGTTTTCCAGCTTCCTTTGTAGGGGGGTTAGAGTCACGCAATTCAATCAATAAAAATCAATAAAATTGAGAAAAATTCTCAATTTTATTGAAACATAGTCAGGGCTCAAAAAATTTATTAAATGGTACATGCCCGGCTGGGCATGTTGGAGATAATTTTACATGCCCAGACAGAAAACTAACATGCCCATTTTTTTAAACAATTAAATTAAGTTATCAGGATAAATAGCGGCGTTTTTCTTTCGAATTATAATGTCCTTTGTTCATGCCCCCGCCTTACCACTCGTGATCTTCCAGAGATTATACTATTTAAATAATTACCATAACAATTGTAATGCTTTTAATCTGCTAGAAGTCAAAAGCTAGGTGATTACTGAAATTAAACACATGGGAATAGAGACACTGCAGAGGTTGGCCTTTCCTTATCTTGTTTACTCGCCAGCATTCGCCGATGATTCGGGCTCCTGGGACCTGTTACTGGACAAGTGGACTTATCTTTTTTCACAGGCTTATCTTGCGACGAGAGCTAAGCGGGGGCGACAGTGAGAGATTTTTTTTGAGAGAGAAATAATATAGGCCTAGGCCTACGTACCCGACCACTTTTTTTACCTGCCCCGGGCATCTCGGGCATAGTATTTTTTGAGCCCTGATAATTATGTTAAACCATCATGCTTTGTGCGGTGTTATTAGATGCTGCTCTAGAGGGTTAATAAGGCCACTCGTCCGTACCCACGACTACCTACTGTTTACACACTAGGGATGTGCGAACGTTCGAAATTCGAACTCGATCTCAAACTTTTTTTTAAGTTCGAGTTCGGTTCGAGTTCTAATTAAAAGTTCAAAGTTTGAATTTTTTTTTTTTTTAATAATAATAATTTGTCGTGGTGTGCAGTCACATATTATTTGACAAGTCAAAAAATGGTTCTCAGTTTACAGGTAAAAATTTAAAAACAAAAAAATGGATGGTTGAGGTGCCAGTTCAGGAGTTACATACTTTCTTGGTGGAGGTGCCGGTCTAGACTTATCACTATTTTACCTATTATGACAGTTTCATATAGGTACCTTTAAGTTGGGTTCGAGTTCGATACAGTTTGAAATTTTTGTAAAGTTCGAAGTTCGTTTTTTTAACTGGGAAAGTTCGAGTTCGAAGTAAAAATAGTGGGTTCGCACATCCCTGCCTACACATTATACATCGTCAAATAAAAGTTGGCCTATATAGGCCTAGGCTACATAGAATCCGTAGTCAACACCATTAAACCGTAAACACACACCTCAAGGAATAGTACAAGTAAAACACAAATTTAAAGTAACAATAGGCAGGGGCCAGGGGCAGAGCATAACTTAAAAGCTTGAAAATCTCTGAATTAATTTGGTATAAAACATAGAAAAATTTCTGGTGGCCCCCATTTTCATACTAAATAACAGAGTGATTTTGATTTAGGGTAAGGAACTAGTTCTGGATCGGGGTTGAGTTGTGGATCAAAATCTTTGGGCTTGTGTTAGTTCTTCATGTAATGTACTAGATGCACTACCAGTAGATTTTTCTGATAAATTGATCCAAGGAGCATTGGAATTGCAGACTGTCATCACCAGGTTGAGTCATTTGTCAACTTAAGTAGAAATAGTCACACATGCTGTCAAAATGGTTGCTGTTTGCAACAGAAGCAATTGCTATACACATGCATGTATCATTGTAATATTTCATTAGTTATTAGCACAGCTTTCAAGCTTTGTCAGAATTTTTAATATTAGTTTTGCTAAGAATTGACTATAATAGGTTTACTGTACAACTTCTCAAAGCATCCTTGCGGGTGTCTACAAATAAGCGGTTTTTGACCGTTTTTTGTAGATCGTAACACCATGTAAATGAATAGGACATATGCAGTAAGCCTAATAGTGTTTAAAAACCAAGTTAAAAGTAATAGGGTATAGGTTCACTTATTTTTAGAGCCTGTCTTTACAGACTCAAAACTAAAAAAAAAAAAAAAATGTTTTGGTCTAGGCCTAATTTTTATTTATTTTTTTCGAAATTTTGAATTTGATCTAAAGTTGTGTTAAGAATTTTTTGGCTTATGAAATTTATACCCAGTTGTTAGCTCTTGTCTTGTTTTTATATTTTGTATTGAAAAAAAAATTGGGGTTAGCCTTATGGCTGCAAATAAGTCATAGGCCTAATAAAATTTTGATCCACAACTAATCCGGGGACTGGTAGTGGATCAATGCTGATACCGGGCGTCCAGAATCAAATTTATCAGGTGCGGCTGCATCACTACTTATGAAACATATAATGAACCCCTGATATCAATTTGAAGAGTTTTAGGTAATGATCCACAACTGATACCCGGGTATCAGTTCTGGATCAAAGCACTACTTTTTTAATTGGCTCATTTTAGTACCTTCGTAAACTTTTTTACCTCTTTTCTTTTGCAAACATGGTCGAAAGTTAGTCAATAAGAATATAGTATGTGGGGGAAAACCAAATAAAATTCCTGATACTCAAAATTGTAATATTGCTTAACCCGATCCAGAACTAGTTCCCTTACCCTATATCAAGTGCACCTTTACTTCATCTGGAGCTACTGTAGGCCTACCTACAAAGATCATGGGGAATGAAAAGGTAGACTTCTTGGCAGCGCAACTTATCAGCAATGCTTAAGCGAGTATCACTCGCTCGCCGCCATGGCTTCACGCAGCTTCACCTCAACCGAAGCAGTAAAAACCGTTAAAAAAAAATACAAAACTTTGCTTTACTGTGGTCAGCTTGGCCTCGCCCCCCGCGGCGTTTTGCGCCCACCCCCACTAACCTACTTTCATCGTAAAGTCCTTTATAAATTATAGGCCTATATTTGAAATATTTTTGCAATGAAATTTAGGTTAGTGGGGGTTGAGGGTGGGTTCGAAGCGCCGTGGGTAAATAACTAATTTTCTAAAGTTGGTACGGTAGACCTACCACTTAGTTTTGACAAAAATGGGAGAAGTTTAGTGTGATTTCTGTTGTTTAAAAGTACGGAGTGTATATTCTTACGGCAGAACGTAAGAATTGCTAAAAATTATTCTTACATTGAGCTAACTATTTGCTATAGGGACTAGGCTAGGCTTAGCACCAAATTGATTGGATACTCAAAGGCAGAAGCAAAGTTACTGCTGAAGTTGTAATCACTCTAAATTATGTAGGCCTTCCACATAACTAACCAACAGACTGATTACAATATAAGCCTATTTTTTTGCACTAAGCAATAAGAAGGCTACTTATTTATTTATATCTCCCCTTTCTTCTTTATTATCACTGTTAAAAAAAATCTAGATCTTAAGTTTTTTTAAGCCTAGCGTTCCAATGGGCCTACGTACTTAAAACAAGATTAAGTACATCCTAAGCCTAGCCTAGGATAAGAACAAAGGCCCTCACATAACAACACAACAAGGGTTGACCGGGGTAGACAATCGGAAATGGGCTGTGATTGACTAAATTTAGAATAAATAACATATTGTACCGGTACAGTAAAGTTGAGATTGGATCTACTTCTTCTTATAGGGTAATTCCATGTCAAATCAACCAGGCCATTTCCATGACCACCTCCGATTTTGACGAAACTTGACAAATCTGCTCTTACTGACATGTAGATTGATCGTGGAAAATTTTCTATTCCTGACGCGCTTAGTTTTTGAGTAGGCTAACGCCCCGCTCAAAAACTCAAATTTGGCGACGCCGAGCCTAACCTAACCTGAATTGGTAAGTTTAAACCGTTAGACGTAAAAGTCTTTTTTTGTATTAATGAGTTTTTTTTGTCAATTTAATTTTGTATGTATTTGAATGCATTCCTGATTGTGAAACCATGTAAAAAATCCAAATTTGTTTTGAAACCTACCCTACAAAAAAAAGTATATAAAAAAACAAAAAAAACGTATTTTTGTTTTGATGTATTTTACATATACAAAAAAAATTGGAATGGGATGGCATTTGGATCATGATAATTGGATGAGCGAAGCAAAGACTTCAATTTCACTTACAGTTTTTTTTTTTTATATTAGTACTTCTGTTACCCCAAGAAAAATAGCTCGAGTGTTTTGTTTTTTGGTAGTTTTTTTGTCTGTTTGTTCGCTCTCTACCGGGCAAACGGCATATGCTATCTTGATGAAAGTTGGAGGGGACCTTCAAAATCTCTGAACTTAGAGCTGTATTGTTTTTGGGTACAATCGAAGAAATATTTCTCATGAATATCGTACTTTTACGATTTTTTCCCGATTTTTAGCGCAATATTTTCGTGACATTTGGGCCGATTCTGACCAAACGGTTGGGGCTACGACGTTCATATTTTACATTGAAATTAAGGTAATGGTGATGTAGTACCTTTTGAAAGAAAAAGTAGAAAAAGTTATCAATAATCCATAGAAATAAAGGTTTTAAAATGAGTTTTTTGAAGTGTATAACAACATTCTGAAGAAGCCACCAATGGTGGCGAAACCGAGCAGTGCCTCATCATCGACACGCGAAAGCCAGGATATTTAGAGACAAATATTACAGTTACTATAGAAACTTGACAACAATCACCTACAATGCGGTCATAAAGCAATCTTCGGGCCTACAGATATTTGACATTCTAATTACCCTAACAATTAGTACTACTTTTAAAAATTATTCTAATTTGACAAAAATGATTTTGTAATGGAACTTGATAAAAAAGCTCATCCATCACCAAATGTGTATAATGGTCAGTTTTTACCTTCCATTTGTAGTGAAATTCAAATTTGCCGCACTTAATTTCTTTGAAAAATGAAAACGGAAGGTAAAAACTGACACATAACACACATTTGGTGCATGACCCTGTGATATATCATGATCCCAATGCTATCCCATCCCAAATTTTTTTGTGCATGTAAAAAACATCTAGGCCTAAACAAAAACACGTTTTTTTTTTTAATTTAAAAGATACTTTTTCTCGTAGGGTAGGTTTAAAAACAAATTTAGATTTTTTACATGGTTTCACAATTAGGAATGCATTCAAATACATATAAATTAAATTGCCATTAAAAATCTCTTTAATTAAAAAAAAAAAATTGCCTTTACGTCCAATGGTTTAAAACTTACTGATTCAGGTACGCCGCTCGGCGTCGCCAAATTTGAGTTTTTGAGCGGGCGTTACATGAAAACTAAGCGCGTCAGGAATGCAAAATTTTCCACAATCAATCAACATGTTAGTAAGAGTAGATTTGCCATGTTTCATTAAAATCGGAGATGGTTAAGTTTTATTTCAGGCTTGGCTTGGTTGATTTAGACATGGAATGACCCTATACTTTTGTTGTGTTACTTAAGCGATTGTAAACAACTCCAATGTTTCCAAGGGTTTCAACATTCTTACATTATGTTTTAACTTTTAACGTGTTGTTAAGTGATTGTAAACAAGCCTTAACCCTAGGTCTAGATTAGGGGCCAAAAGGACCTATGCCTAGGCCTAGCCCTGAGCATAGGCCTACCCTGACAACTTGGCTAGACTAACCTAGACTTATACACTAGTGCCCCTATAGTTAGGTTATCTACTTTCAGGTTTGTCTAGGCCTAGCCCCTGACGATGTTTACGATAATAAAATATATAGTAAAAATAAATTACGGTAACGATAATTCCAATGAGAGTACAGACCCTAAGAATAATTTTTAGCAAATCTTACGTTCTGCCGTAAGAATAATTTCTTACAATTCTTACGTTCTGCCGTAAGAATATACAGGGGGTTAAAAGTAATCTTGTTTACATCAAATTTTGAAAATAAATAGGCCTACATTAGGCCTAATTATTATCACAAATAGGTACTTTTACTTTACTCATTGAATAATTATTTACGTAGTAGGGTATAGTAATGTTGAAAAGCATGAAAAAACAACAAAAATGCGTTGAAAATACGTTTTTATTATTTGGGGCCCATGAACGGAATAAGTTCCCTTTATGCAAAGTTTTTCTTATAAAAAACAATTTTTCTAAAATGTGGTTTTCGGATACGTTTTCGTTTGTGGAAGTATTTCGGTAACGGGTAGGCTCTACCCGTTGACATCCCTACTAGGTACCTACTTTAGTTAGGTAGGGCCTAACTTGTATGTAGGCCTACACTCTTGGCTGACAGCATGAAATTTTTGTGTTATATTTCAACCATAAAAAAGTTGTAGCCCTAATTTGGTCCACAGTGGCCATAGTTAATCGGCATGTGACATGTAAACGAGGTAAATTAAATGGTGTTTTCCAATGGCAAGTAGGGTTAGGCCTACTCAGTGCGCACTGAAATATTACTGCATTTTTCTAGTTTTGCTCTCAACTAGGGATGCACATCGATAATTTTTTCATTATCGATTATCAAAATGGTAATGTCATTATCGAATTGATAACATCGATATCGCCAACAAAGCCTATTCCGACCTATAAATGGAACCTCGAGTGTGGCAAGTGTAAGTCAAATCAATACAATCACATTCCGTCAAATGCCTGGATGTCTTCGATGTCACGTGTTTGGCTTCCGTTATCAACTGATAGGTCATTTCCAAACATAAATCTCGGGTGTGACACCATCAGCCCAGCCGCACCAGCTGGGCTGGATAGCGATAGCGATTCTATACGATGCAGATGCTAAATCCAACAGTTCACAAGAAACCCCAGTAGGGCCAATGACAAGAAGCCGTAGTAAAATGGTTTCACTTCAATAGATTAGGAACTTGATCATGGTTTTTAGATTTGACCTCGCCGCCCCGCACCTTTTCAGGTATATATAAGGAGGCGGTCGGGCGCCTGCCAGCCACTGTGACTTTAACCTTCGTGAAGTCACAGTCACCCTGATGATGCCTGACGTAGATCAGACGAAACGTCGGTGGACGCCCAGTCTCCGCACTGGTTCATCATTTCGACGCGGTTTAACCCAAGAACCTAGTATTGTACAACGGGCCGCGAAAACCTGCAACAATCCATATATATATAAATATATCTAGGCCTATAGAAATAAATAGTGCTCACTATCTCATAGAGTACTGGTAGGCCTACTTGTTTTATTGGATGAGTGTAGCGAGCAAAGCGAAGATTCCATTTCACTAGGCCTACACTGGAGAAAAAAATCCTTTTTTTTTTGCTGTTTGTTAACTCGATTCCGGCTAAACCGATACTCTAATTGCAATGAAATTTTGTGGAGGCCTTCGAAATCTCTGAACTTAAAACTGCCACGTTTTTGAGTGCAATTGAAAAATTATTTCTCATGAAAATCGCAATTTTACGATTTTTTTCTCGATTAAAAAAAAAAAATCGACTTATAACACCTAGGCTTACATGCTTTATCCGATTGTAATAATTTTTTCACAGAACCTCAATTTTATGAATTAATATATTTGTGTGAAATTTGAGCGTAATCGAAAAATTGTTTCTTATGAAAATCGCAATTTTACAATTTTTTTAATTTTTAAAATTTCTTTGATTTTTAGCACCTAGGCCTACATGCTTTATCGGATTGTAATGATTTTTTTCACAGAACCTTAATTTTATGAATTAATATATTGGTGTGCAATTTGAGCGCAATCGAAAAATAATTTCTCATGAAAATCGCAATTTTACCCTTTTTTTTACATTTCTTCGACTTATAACACCTAGGCCTACATGCTTTATCCGATTGTAATGATTTTATTACAGAACCTTATTTTATGAATTAATATATTGGTGTGAAATTTTAGCACAATCTAAAAATAATTTCTCGTGAAAATTGCAAGTTTACGCTTTTTTTCCTGTAAAAAAATTACGCTTATCCAACAACACGCCTGAAAAAGCGTTCGCGAAGCTTCCTAGTATTATTTTCGTTACAAAGTACCGTAGCGTATATCCTACAACCTATTTACAGGCTGGAATTGGGAGTTACTATATAAGCGTAGGCCTAAACTTGATGTGTAGCTACAAGAACCTAGGCCATAGACAAATGTTAATATACTACATGTAGTATAGGCCTATTGGCAGATTGGCGTACTTTCAGTTTCAGCAATTTAAATTTTAGGGCCTAGACTTTTGGTCATTTTTAAGATTATAATCATGGTGGGTAGATAAACAGTACCTAGGCTACTTGCGTACAACAGAACAATTTTTGGTCTTCCCCATCTTGAAAGAAAAGCAGACCAGCCAGTGTTTTCACTGCCTCTTTGCCACTCAACTTCTTCTGCACAGTTGGTAAAAAGTCTTCAATGCAGGCTGTCCACACTGGAGCATACTGGAGGCATCTAATGTTAATTCCAAGTGCATACCTGCCAAGTTTTACGAATTATTCGTAAAATTTACGAAAAACGGTAGTCATTTACGATTTTACGATTGCCCTGTCAATTTTACGAATTTTTCAATTTTCAAAAATTAAAAAAAAAAAAACTTTTTTTTTTTTTTTTTTTTTTACAAAAAATCGTTATTTTATATTGAAAACTGGCGCGCCGTGTGAATTTCACGTTTCTTGCCTTCCTTTGGTATGTGCAACCCCCTCCCCCTCACGGCCCGCCCGCCCTACCCCCTCCATCGAACATGCCGAGAAAAAAAAGAATGATTAAAGTGTCCCCAAAACTCACTAAAACGCACGAAATTGCACCAAGATTGTAAAAAAAAATCCGGGGGGCAAGCCCCCGGACCCCCCCCCCCCCGGTTGCCCGCGCCACCCTCGTTTGCCCCTTAAAAGTCTGTTTGTTGACTTTTACGAATTTGGGAATTCAAAACTTGGCAGGTATGCAAGTGCATAGGCCCTACACATTAATATTAAGATAAAAAGTGCGTTTGAAATTACTTCAAATATAATTCAAACTTTGATCACTAGTAATCCATTGAATATTTATTTCAGGCTTTCTTTAGTACCCTCACGGGGGCCCTAACAACACACTCCGTTTTGAAAGGGGTTGGTGTTGGTGATGCAAAGGCCACTGTCGTTTCTGCAGCGATAACTTGGCTGTTAAAGGATGTCATGGGATTAGTCGGAAAAATTCTTTTTGCCTGGTGGAAAGGGTGAGTACTGAGTTGAGCCTGAGAGTGAGACGTGTCAAATTGCCACCTAGATATATTGCCATATTTGACAGGGACGTCGGCAAGGGGGCATTTGCGCCCAACCCGCCTAAATTTTTAATCATGTTTGTGTTTGAATTGTTTTTCCTTTTAGTGATTTTCTAGTTTGTACTAGACAAAAATGACATAATTTTAATACCTATTGTATTCAACTCACTACTTTTTTTACGCCCCAAATTATTTTTTTCTTCCTACCTTCCCTCCACCTTTTTATTTCCACTCTGCAAGGGGCTAAACCCCTCCCCCCATGCAAAAATCCTGTCGACACCCCTGGTGCCAAACTTTGATGGTGGGCCTGCATGAAATCCTGCTAAAATATTCCCTTCAAAGACATTTTCCTACACATATTTTCTGAATTTTGCACAGCTTTTTACGTACCGGTATACTAACCTGTATAATTTTTTTGGCCAAAACGTTTCTATCTTATCCCTTTTCCCCGCCTATTGGGCCTACCTACTTTAAAATGTCAGTTAAAATGTGTATAGTTCGTACCATTAGAAATGTTATCCACCATCTGCACTCTTGCATTTTGGACTTAATCAAGTGTACTTTTGCTACGTAAGAAATGTTTTTACCAGCCGCGTTCGTGTGTTTGTATCAGCTGATCGTCCGTCAGCCCACCCTCCCAGCGAGAAGCGCCCATTCCTATGAATGCGAGAGAGATAGCTGCTGCGATCTATCTCGTAAACTGCCATCGCTGTCGTGCGCGAACAAGATGCGATTTCGATCCAACTCACCGCTGGCCGGCCAGTACAAAGGGGAAAAAGAATGTGCGATGTCACCCAGCTCGTAGATTGTGCACGCCGTTCATTCGCCAGTCTAATATTTGTATTGCACTTGTATCCAACAATGCGTCATACTCATGCATGAAGAATGAAGATGAAGATCACATTCTGCTGTCCCTCTTCATTGACCTTGTGAGGGTTGATTTATTATTATGTTTCAACCGAATTACGAAAATCACGACTCATAGGATTGTTATTCCTGGGCTTATCTTGCGATGAGAGCTTAGCTCTGGCGATAGTGAGAACGATGCGTGGTGTCAAAGATAAATACAACTCTGGCTGCTTTATCACAGCTGCACAAGGAAAAACACTTGAATTCATTTTTGGTGTAGGTACTGTAATGCTCATGTGTGAGGGCCCCTTGCATTTAAAATTCTTTTTAAAATACATTCAAAACTGGAGTCTACTTGGAAAAAGTTTTAGACGGGTTTCACTGTAATAATCATACCTAGGCTTATCTAATTTAAAACAAAAACTGTGACATTTTTATGGCCACTTGACAGGAAGCTAAATGCTCAGCTCTTGGACGTGTGTACAAAAAGCTTATTACTTGAAGTTAAGTCTAAGCCATAGTAAAATCGTTAAAACAATATTTTCTTTAGTCTACTGTAAGCAATATTATCTCCGCAAACTGATAGGAAAAATATTGAAGTTGGTGGACCCAAGGCCAATGCAAATGTCGTAAAGTGCGTCTTCAAAATTGTATTGAAATTGTCCAGAAACTTTATTTTGCTAGGTGGAAACGGTGAGTTGAGCGTGAGACAAGTGGTCTGAATTTAGTAACAAAAGTTTTAACTTTTTGTAGAGTTGTTGTAAATATGGCTTAAGTCATCAGCGCAAAATTTGCACCTAAATATATTGCCATACTCGAATGAGGGTGCAGAACTTAAAACTTTGATAGTAACTTCCTAATTTAAGGCTATTCAATCGCGTTTTTCTATTTTCCAAAATATGCCACCAAGTCAAAATATAGTGAATGGCTTTGAAACCTGGCCCTTTTAGAAAATCAAAACTATTTTTTAAATTTTTTTGATCCGGTACACGGCCAATATTGCCACTGTAAAATAATTTCAAACTTCAATTCGCCAAGGCGTTCAACTTAGGGTGTTGTGTTTTTGTGACATTAATTTTTAACTGGTTTTCTATAGGCTGACTGAGAGATTTTTTTAAACCATTGTCTTTCCTGACAATTTTTTCGTTTTGCGGTACAAATTGGTACAAAATACCACCAAACTAAAAAATTCACAGGAAAGACAATTGTTAGAAAAAAATCAGTCAGCCTATAGAAAACCAGTTGAAAATTAATGTCACAAAAACACAACACTCTACGTTGAATGGTGTGCCTTGGCAAATTGAAGTTTGAAATTGAAATTATTTTGAGGTGGCAATACTGGCCGTATACCAGATCAGAAAAATTAGATTTTTCTTTTTTTAAGAGCCAGGTTTCAAAGCCATTTGCTATATTTTGACTTAGTAGCATATTTTGGAAAATAGAAAAATGCAGTCGAATAGCCTTAAAAGAAAGAGTGTCATGGTACTTTATGTCCACATGACAGAAAGCTAAATGGTCAAATCCATAGCAAAATTGAAAAAAAAAAAACAATATCTGATAAATTGTTAGGTAGAACTAAAAACACCTTTCATTTAATTCAATAATGTTGAGGCCACACATTGTGTTTTAGCCACTGTGGCACTGTGGTTGAATGAGTGTGGCTTGAGGGGGTTATAGTGGCTGCAGTTTAACCGGATGTATGATCTAGAACAATGTTATCTGAACCATATCCGTTCCGCGTGTGGACCAGGCCCAAGACCTTAGTTTGTTTATTTGTCCTGTCTGAAACTAGTTCTGAACAGAGTAGGAATGTGTCATAGTACCGGCGGTTGGAGATTTAGAAAGGATAAAAACATGTGTTCTGTTCTGACCTTCAGAGATGAACGCCAATCTGCAAAATGGACGGTTCGAGATGTCACCTAATTTAAATTGAAAACTATGTTTAACTTAAAAAACGTATTTTGCGGACAATTTACGGCTGACGATGGTTTAGTTTAGTAAGTAAATATTCAGTAGGCCTATACATTTCGACATATCACATTTACCTTATTTTCATTCATGGTAATTCGAATTCCCGCCATACATTATACACTCTGTTTTATCCACTCCTCCTTGCCCGTACGAACTGTTTGAACATGTTCGGTTTGTTCTAGAACAGGTGTCTAAGGATATTGATATTGATATTTATTAGCCATCTTTTTGCACTCATGTGCCAACACAAGTATACATGGTAGGCGAGTATTAGACATTGTCATCAAGTATGGTTGAATATAATACCTGGTTATAATTGGATGAGCGAAGCGAAGACTTCAATTTCACTGACCCCCAAAAAATTTAGCTCCAATTTTTTTTTTTTTTTTTTTTTTTGTATTTTTGTCTGTTTGTTAGCAGGATTCCGGGCAAACGACACAAGCGATCTTGATGAAAATTTGAGGGGACCTTCGAAATCTCTGAACTTAGAGGTGTATTGTTTTTCGGTACAATCGAAGAAATATTTCTCATGAATATCGTACTTTTACGATTTTTTTCAATTTTTAGTGCGATATTTTCGTGACATTTGGGCCGATTCTGACCAAACGGGTGGGGCTACAATGTTCATATTATACATGGACATTAAGGTAATGGTGATGTTGTACCTTTTGAAAAAAAAAGTTGGAAAAGTTACCCAGAATCCATAAAATAAAGCTTTTAATATAAGTTTTTTTACGGTTTAGTGCGATATTTTCGTGCCATTTGGGCCGATTATGACCAAATGGGTGGGGCTACAACGTTCATATTATACATGGACATTAAGGTTATGGTGATGTAGTACCTTTTGAAAGAAAAAGTTGGAAAAGTTAGCCAGAATCCATAGAAATAAAGATTTTAATGTAAGTTTTTTATGGTAAATAATAACATTTGACAAGTAGGCCTAGGGCCTTGTGATGTTTGTGCCCTATGTCATGGTACCCCTGTATATTGTACAAGTTGAGCGTGCTTTATTATGTTGGCACGCCTGTGGATTTCCCGAGGTTCTAGACACGGAACGATGTCTCGTAGTTGAACCTGGGACACCGAGCTGTAAGGTGTTCAACTGTACAGAGTAGTCATGTAATAGAAGGGCCTACGTGCTGTGCCTAGTATTGTATCGGCTTGGATGTATGTCTACTAGAACAAGAGTAAAGGTAACTACTGAATACATTGTCTATTGTTACTTAGTTGTACCTACCGTCCTTGGCCAGTCCGGTCAGTTCCGAACATAACATTTTTGGCGACGAATAAAAACATTTAGGAAACGCGTGTTTTGAACATCAAGTAAAAGTCGATCTAGTCAAGTCATAGGCCTACCCAAGCCAGTCAAAGTCAACGTCAAGCTAGTCAAGTCAGTCAAGATGAGGCCATCGATTACGTCAGATCACGTCGCGTCAAGTCAATGAGGTCACAGCCGGGGTCGGTCAAGGTCGAAGTAACCGTTATACCCGTCAAGTCATGTCCGCCTAGGCCTAGGCTAGGCCTACGTGATGCCTAAATCTAGCTCATCACAAGTCGATTCTCAAAAAGAAGATATGTCTGTAAAGAAATGTACCGCAATAATTGGAATGAAAGATGCATATTCCCCAGGGAATGAAGATAAAATATCATATTTGGAGCACCTAGAACAATTTTTCGTGTTAAATAACATGATAGAGGATACAGTCAAAGTGCCCATGTACAAAACCCTGTGTGGTCCAACAACATATGCTATTCTTAAGAACGTTTTATTACCTAGAAAACCTGCTGAAGTAAGTTTTCAAGATATTACGTCCGTGCTGAAAAGTCAATTCGCCCCTAAGCGCCTAGTCATAGCGGAGCGATACCATTTCCATTCTTGCAGTCAGAAAGAAGGGGAAAGCATAAATCAGTTCATTGTGAACATGAAGAGATTGTCCGAACATTGCGAATTTAATGACTTCCTGAACGAAGCTCTACGAGATAGGTTAGTCTGTGGTTTATTATCAGACAGCATCAGGCGTAAGCTGCTGATGGAAAAAAAACATTAACCTTCGAGGACGCAAGCTCGATTGCCCTCAGTATGGAGCTAGCCGAAGTTCAGTCAAAGTTATCGCAGTCTTCAATCCATCGAGTCCCGATGAGGTCGAAGGGTCGTTCGCATCAATATACCAAGCAGGAGCACCGAGATGGAAAGTCCGTCCCAAACCGCCAGTCAACCAGCGGGTCACACCGTCAGACCAGTCAGTCAAGTCGAGTCTACCACCCTCCAAGGTCGTGTCGTCGCTGCGGGCGTAACCACAGCGAGGAAACCTGCCCTGCCCGAGAATGGAACTGCTTCCTATGCAACAAGAGAGGGCATACGTCACGAGTATGCAAAAAGAAGAAGTCCGTCCATGAAGTGGAGGAAGAATCCGGGGAAAGCGCCAGTGATTCCAGTATCGATCAGTCCGTGAAGGCAGTTAGCGGTACCAAAAGTCGCAGGATGTCCAAGGTAACCCAAGTAGTCAGTCAAAATAATATAAAAGTGTCAGCTAAACCCAGTGATAGTAAGATCAGTGCACGTAAGTCTACCAAGTTCAGTTGCCTAGTAATCCGAATCAGGAATCCCAGACAGGCACCACTGTTTATTTGGCTAGTAACCCGATTCAACAGGGACCACTGATAGTAAATTTACTAGTAGAAAATAAAAATATAGAATTTGAAGTCGATAGTGGGGCTAGTGTTAGCCTAGTGTCAGCAGACACTTACTCAAGATGTTTCAGTCATAAACCACTTAAAGTAAGCGCACTCTCATTAAAGTCAGTCACAGGAGAAAAATTAAAAGTTTTAGGACAAATTAAGGTCAATGTAAGTCTTATAGATAGACCAAGTCAAGTCCTGAAATTAATTGTCTGTGAGCCGAGCCATCAACTTAAGCCTTTGTTAGGCAGACCGTGGTTAGATACTCTGTCACCAAATTGGAGACAGGTATTTGGGGATACAGGAGTAGGACTAGCTATCCAAAACCAAGTGGTAAATTCTAGCAGCCATTTTGTAGAGGAAGATTTCATGTCTTGTTTCAAGGTTGAGGTGGAAAATGGAATTAAGGGAATTGAACCGGTGGTTGAAACTAAAACTGTCATGAAAGAGCTTAACTCCAAATTCCCAAATGTATTCTCTGATGACAAGTCAGAAGCTATTAAGGGATTTAAAGCTAACCTGGTGCTAAAGGAAGATGTCATCCCTGTTTTCCATAAAGCGTACAATGTACCCTTTGCACTCAAGGCCGAAGTGAAGCAGCAGTTAGATGATATGGTAAAATCAGGAATCTTGGTTCCGGTACGCCATTCTGAATGGGCGTCACCTATAGTTTGTGTACCTAAGCCAAACGGAAAACTGAGAATATGCGTAGACTTCAAGGTAACGTTAAATTCAGCCTTGAAAACAGATTTTTATCCATTGCCCAAAACTGGATGACGTGTTTGCATCCCTCGCTGGAGGCAAAATCTTTACTGTGTTAGATTTACAAAATGCATATTTACAGTTATCTGTGGGCCTAGAATCTCAAAAATATTTGACAATAAATACTGAGTTCGGATTGTTCCGTTACACTAAATTAGCCTACGAGATATCCAGTTCTCCAGGCATTTTCCAGTCAACCATGCAGGAAATACTGAAGGATTTACCGGGGGTAATCTGCTACCTGGATGATCTGTTAGTTTCTGGAAAAGATCTGGAGGAGTGTAAACAAAATCTTTATAGGGTTTTGTACAGGTTAAATGAATATAATGTTCGTGTTAATCTATCTAAATGTAAGTTTTTCTGTAAACAAGTGGACTATCTAGGGCACACCCTAAATGAAAATGGAGTAAAAACCATCCAGTCTTAAGATCGAAGCTATTGTAGATGCCAGAGAGCCCACAAATGTATCAGAACTAAGATCCTATATAGGAATGCTAAATTTCTATCATAGATTCTTGCCAAATGTATCTTCATTGTTAAAACCACTGTATAATCTTACCAAGAAGGGAGTTAGTTGGACATGGACAACGGAATGTGCCCAAACCTTCCAGAGAAGTAAGGAACTCCTATTAAATAATCAGTTGTTGGTACATTACAACCCAAGCTATCCGATTGTGGTTGCTGCAGATGCATCACCATATGGAGTAGGGGGTGTTCTCAGCCACATTATTAATGGTGTTGAGAAACCAATTATGTTTGTCTCTAGCACATTATCTAAAGCCCAACAACATTACTCACAGCTTGATAGAGAAGCTTTATCTTTAGTATTCGCGGTCAAGCGATTCCACAAATATCTATTCGGACAAAGCTTTACCCTGGTGACTGATCACCAGCCATTACGACATATCTTTGCTCAAAATAAAGCCATTCCAGTAGTAGCCGCGTCTCGCCTACAGCGATGGGCCGTAATATTGTCAGCATATCAGTACAAAATTGTTTATAGGAAGGGTTCGTTAATGTGTCCAGCCGATGCTATGTCCAGACTACCCTTACCGCAACAATGTATTGAAGAATACCAGGTATCTTGGTTAACTAATGAAGTACCGATAACATTTGCAGAAGTAGCTAGGGAAACCCTCCAAGATCCTACTTTACATAAAGTATTAGAGCTTACCAGAAATGGATGGCCTAACCATGTTACCAACATTGGCCTCCTACCGTTTTTCAAGAGAAGAATGGATCTTTCTTTAGAACAAGGTTGTATTTTAGCTGGTAATAAAGTTGTTATTCCTACGTCATTGCAGGAAAATCTAATAAACCTGTTATACATGCAACACCCTGGTATAGTCAGAATGAAGGCTTTAGCCCGAACAGCATGTTGGTGGCCTACTATTAATTCTGACATTGAACAGAAAGTAAGGTCATGTGAAGAATGTCAACTTGTAAATTTTAGACCTAGCACAAATATGACCCTCAAATGGCCGAGTGTGGAACCATGGTTCCGTGTACATGTAGATTTCTTTGTTAAAGGGCAGAAAACATTTCTTATTCTGATTGACAGCGCCTCACGCTGGATAGACGTTTGGTTGATGTCGCACGGAACTAATTCTAAAGAAGTGATAAAGAGATTAACTAAATGTTTCAGTGTTTTGGGATTTCCTCAACAACTGGTTTCGGACAACGGTCCCCCGTTCAACTCAGAAGAGTTTGAAACTTTCTGCCACTCATGTGGAATAGTTGTAACTAAAAGCCCTGCGTACCATCCTAACTCGAATGGTGCTTGTGAACGAGCAGTTCAAAACAATTAAGAAAGCCTTATCTAAGGAACTTGGTTTGAATCAACCCAATGTATCAAAGGCAAAGATCCAAGAAACCCTATGTAAACTTTTGCTTACCTATCGGACTACCCCAATGTCTGATAATGATTTAAGTCCCTCTGAATACTTATTGAAACGAAAACCAAGAACTTTGCTTTCTTTGATAAAACCCCAGCCAGGTAAGGTAATAGATGTACCTACCAAGGTGGTGAAGTTTGAAGTAGATAGTAAGGTGTTAGTAAAGGTAAAACCCTCAGACTATCCAGTACATGGAGTCATCAAAAAGCAATTAAGTGCAACCACTTATCTTGTGGATGTTGGAGGAACTATACGCCTGGTTCACATTAATCAGATGAAACTGTTTGTAAAGGAGCTTCCTAGCCCCTCCTACCCAACCAGGCCTACTGCATATGTTCCTAATCCACTTATATTACCCACATCACGTGCCATGTCACCCCACATGTCTAATTCACACCCTGAATTACTGAACCATTTTTAACAGAGCCTCAATTGCCATACCCACCTGTCACACAAAAATCCCCGAAATCCAACGCCCCTGTGTCACCCGCCTTAAGACGTTCTTCCCGAACCCCCAAGGCCCCTGACCGACTAAATTTATAATTTAAGCCTTGTTATCAAATGTACATGATCTATTTATAATTTTAGTCTTGTTATAAAATGTACATTATCTCTATTGTGAAATTTAAGTAATATTCTAGTAGGGGAAGAGTGTGATGTTTGTGCCCTATGTCATGGTACCCCTGTATATTGTACAAGTTGAGCGTGCTTTATTATGTTGGCACGCCTGTGGATTTCCCGAGGTTCTAGACACGGAACGATGTCTCGTAGTTGAACCTGGGACACCGAGCTGTAAGGTGTTCAACTGTACAGAGTAGTCATGTAATAGAAGGGCCTACGTGCTGTGCCTAGTATTGTATCGGCTTGGATGTATGTCTACTAGAACAAGAGTAAAGGTAACTACTGAATACATTGTCTATTGTTACTTAGTTGTACCTACCGTCCTTGGCCAGTCCGGTCAGTTCCGAACATAACAGGCCTAACAATAGAAACTTGGCAACAATCACCTACAATGCATAGGCAGTAAAGGAAAACACTTGTAAAAGTAAAGATATCTCACGCAAACTAAAAACTTAAAAAAAGCTCATCCATCAACGCGGCGGGACTTTAGCGTTTTCCTAGTAGTATAAATATACAAATCAGTTTACCAGTGTAAAGCGTCAATATTAAGATAAAACTAATTCTTCTTCTTCTTCTCTTATGCCCACATTGACATATCTATGTCATCATGTGTCATGACAACCAGTAAAGATAGGACTCCTGTTCCCTCCTGTCCATACCCCCTGGCATTTCCCCATAGTGTCCTTTCAATGTAGCGCATCTAAATAGATGTTGTCTGTCCTGTGTTCCATAAAACTAATTAGGGTAGGCCTATATAAAGCAGTATCTTGCAAGATATCACAGTTCTGAGATAATGTAAAATACATTACAATGATTATGGCATACATGTACAAATAAGTTTACCAGTGTAAAACATGTCAATAACAAGATAAAACTATTAAGGGTATAACCCAGTAGGCAATAGTCATACTCTTACTTACAAGATATCACAGTTCTGAGCTAATTTAAAACACACATATTACAAATTACATGACTAACAAGTACAATACCAACACTCACAACTTGCATGGAAGAAAGTCCCACAGCTCAATGACTAAAGTACTCTGCAAGAGAGTAAAACTCTTTTTCCAGCTGCCAGATTTTGACACTATTTTTAAAACTACTTTCACCTAATCTGCCTTTTATATTACTTGGTAACTGGTAAGTGATTAAAAAATTTCCTTCCCGCTTGGATAGGGTCACTATCTGCTAGCCTAAGTCTAGTTTGGTCCTGGTGCAGATTGTCTTTAAGTCTAGTGTTGTGGGTGTGCACATTACTGTTCCTTTGAAACAAGGTGGGATTTTCATTGACAAAGCATGCCATTTCCAGTATATAAGTACCTGTTATAGTGAGAACACCTAGACATTTGAATGCCTGTCTGCAAGATGCCCTATTAGGTAATTTAAGAAGAATTCTTACAGACCGCTTTTGAAGACGAAAGACAGATATTGAAGCCGATGCATTACCCCAGAATAAGATCCCGTATTGAATTAATAATTGGAAAAATGCGAAATACACAAATTTTGCTATCTTCTGGTTGCACTGATTTACTACATTCCTCAATACATATTATGCAGAACTTAACCTACTACATAAGTTGTGGATATGGTCTGCCCATTTAAGCTTGTAGTCTACAGTTAGTCCAAGAAACATTGCATGCTCCACCAGTTCCATCTCCACATTCTCATTTTCAACCATCATCTGTGATAATTCACCTTGAACCTGGAATTTTACCAGCTGTGTTTTCCCACAATTTAACTTTAGTTTGTTTGCATCAAACCATTCTTCAAAGGCCCTCAGTATAATTAGGAATTTATCTTTCAAACCCATTTCGCAGAGTGCCCGTATAATAGCACTAGAATCGTCTGCGTAGAGAACAATCATACAACCCAGCGGTAGATTTTTTGGAAGATCGTTGATGTACAGAATAAAAAATACTGGCCCCACAATTTACCCCTGCGGTACTCCATGTTTGACAAGCCTCCATTTTGAGTGAGCTATCGATTTTCCTTTTCCTACGGCCACCTTCTGTTTCCTATTCAGCAAGTATGAGGAAACCCAAGCTAGTGTTTAGTCTCTTACCCCCATATGCTCTAATTTACCAAGTGGAAGTGAGTGGTCAATAGTGTCAAAAGCCTTTGACAAATCACATAAAATTGCCCCCACGACTTCTTTATCTTCCAATGCCATTTGGACCGCATGGGTGAGATTAAAAGTTGCTGATTTTGTGGAACGGCTGTCCTAAATCCATGTTGGCAATCCGATAGTAAGTGGTTATCATTTAAAAAAGTATTAAGTTGCTTTAGAAATAATTTCTCCAACACTTTTGAAAAGTTTGGGATTAACGACACTGGTCTATAGTTGGCCATCTCCTGTGCCTTACCTTTCTTGAAAAGCGGTTTCACTGTGGCATATTTTAACTTTTCTGGGAATGTCCCGGCACTGAAAGAGGAATTACAAATGTCTGCTAGTGGCTTTGGGATGAATGCTGCACATTGTCTGATTAAAAAACTGGGCACCTCGTCCCACTCTGCTGATCTTGTTGGCTTTAGATCCCTTATCACCTCAAGTACCTCATTGGTGCTCACTGGCAAGAGGGAAAAGTTTTGATTGCACCTAACCATTCCCTTTTCTAGTTTAGCCATACATGCTTGAGCTGTGTCGGATTTGGTGTCGATTATATTGTCTGCAATATCAGTGAAATAGTCGTTGAACAGGTTTGCTACTTCGTTCGCATCCACGACTTCTTTCCCATCTACCTTTAGAGCAATTGGTACAGCTCCCTTATCACTCCCTTTACCTGAGATAAGTCACTTCTATTCCAAGACTTAAAGGGGCTATTATCCCAAAAAATTATTTTTTACTACATAATCTATAGCATAATACTACACTCAAATGACAGTTTAAAAAATTATATCTTGTAACTGTGATTTTACAGGAATTTTTCAATTTTTTTGATTATGAAATTTGCAAAAATTGGCATTTTGGGAAATTTCTTAAATTGTCTTTAACTTTCTTCTTTTTTGTTCCACATAGATACTAGAGCATCATACCAATCTTGCTTGCTCATGGTCTACGTTCATGGTTTTTTCTCTTACGATGAATGTTTCTTCAGTATCGGTTCTAAAAAATTCCAGTTTGCTTTTTTGAAGCTCCAAGTGGTTCGTACTTCTGGTGTTTCTCTTTCTTCATTATTTCTAGTTAAGAGTATGGTTTTGTGCCCAGTTCCTGATGGACATTCAGTATTTTCATGTTTCATGGCTAAGTTGGCGTGGCAGAATGCCAGATCTGGTCTTGACAGCCCACCCATGTACGACAGAAAGGCGTGTGGAGTAGGCGTACCTTCCAGTAGGATAAATGGAGTTGAGACTACATATTCCTCTACTAGAGTGCCTACTACTATTGTGGTGTTGTAGTTCCCCAATTTATTAGAGGCATTGAAATCTCCAACCAGAATTCTGTCCACTTCAACTAGCTCAAGGCTTTTTGGTTTGTTAAGAGGAGGGTTGTATACCATATCGTATTTTGTCTTGGTGTTTTGTGTCCACATTAAACATTTCATGTATAATTTTGAAATTGACAGTTATTTCTTCTTTTACACCAACAATCATGCCCGATGATATCTGCCTAGCTCTGGGAAGGTTGTATATTTTATAACCTTCTAGATCTGCCTTCTCCAGATTGTTATTGTCAGATATTGCACCTGCCTCGACAATTGCGAATGCGTCAATTTTATATTCTAAAATTATGTTTTTAAACAGTATGTCTATGTATTTTTCTTCGGTGAGTCCACCTGCATTCCAAAACATAAATTTATAATTTTTACAATTGCCTTTATAAGGGCAGATACTGTCTCTGCTAGCGGCAGTCATTTAGCACTTTCCACCTGGCACGTGTACTCCACCACCTTGTCCACCTGCTTGATGTTTTAAAAACTTCCCTTTCTGTTTAACTCGGTAATTAAATCTTGGAGCGGAGCGACTGAGTGTCTCCATTCAACTCAAACGGACCTCATTCTGTGATTCTGTGTTTCTGTCTGTCTGTCTGTATGTACGTCGAAAATCAGCCGAACCGCTGAACAGATTGCGCTGAAATTTTGAACAGACATCCGGTACGAGTTTACTGAGAACTGTTAACAAAATCGGTTAGATCCATCTTGATTTAAGTCTACAATAAATAAAAATGTGATTTTTTAAAATATCGATAGCATTTGTTTAGTGGCAGCTAGCGGGACGAGATCTACCTGCTGGCTGGCATGGCCTAGTGGTAAGCATTAAGCCTACCGCACGGAGGGTTGGGGTTCGATGCCCGTTAGTCAGAACTTTTTTATATTTTTACACCCACCAATTATTTTTGAGGGGTGTTAAATGGAAAATAAAAATTAGAGGATTTTGTTTTATCTTCGAAATTTGTTAATGATTCACGCTAATACGTTTTGAACACGATTCGCATTTTAAATGTTCAATTTAAACTAGGGAAACGCCAAAGTCGTTGTTAAACGAGTGAGTGAGCCAAGTGTGGAGTACCCGGGAACATCCCCTTTCCTCCCATATACCCAAGGCTGAATCTAGCCCAGTATGGGGAATGATACTGGGTACTCTTCTCTTGGCTCACTCACTCGTTTAAAAACGACTTTGGCGTTTCCCTTGTTTGTATGGACACGACTGCCACTGCTGGGCAAAATCTGAAATGGCCCTTTGGGCCTTTATTCCATTGTGCCTTGAAACTGTGCACAAATATACACTCAAAACACGAAAAAATATGCATTCCAAAATAATACCCCTTCTTGTTAATCAGCATATTTAGACCAAACCACTTGCCCAAATTACAAAAACAAAACATAGAGGATTTACAGAAAAGGCTGTCGAGTACGTCAATAATGGCCAGTATTTTTTCAGATCAAAATCCTCCAAGGTCACGGGCATAAAGATTGTCCCCATGTTATTTTTTATCGGAGATTTTTGCCAATGGTACCTAGCTAGAAAAATACTAAGTACAACATTTTTTTTCCGGGTCAAGGTGGACCCAATAATTTTTTGTTCCCATTGCAAAATCATTTTTGTTAAATTAGGATAATTTTTATAAAGTATTATTAATTGCTATGGTAATACCAATTGCCAACTAACAATAGAATGTAAAATATCTCGAGGACCAAAGACTTGCTTCTTGTAAGTATTGGTGCTTATTGTCAAGTTTCTATAGCTACTTGATATTTCTTTGGTTTATTTGGATTAAGGACCCGTCAACCGTTAGGTCATAATGCACCACTCTAGCCTAAGGGGGGGGGGGGGAGGGGCCCATGCTGGTCAGAACCAGCCACGGGTAAGGGTAGGAAGGGGGGTTTCTCACGTCGCGGTCGTCATCGTCTTTGTCATCGTTTGTTGTGTCATTGTCATCGTCGCCGGGGGGTCGTCAAGAGAATTACTTGTTATTTATACACCTGTAAAAGGCTTATATTAAAACCTTTATTTCTATTTATTTTGTCCTACTTTTTCAACTTATTCTTTCAAAGGGTACTGCATCACCCTAATCTTAATGTACATGTAAAATATGAACGTTGTAGCCCCACCCGTTTGGTCAGAATCAGCCCAAACAACACGAAAATATTGTATTAAAAATTTGGGGGGAAAATCGTAAAAATACGATTTCTACAAAAGATATTTCTTCAAATGTCCCTTAAATCATAACATATCTAATTAAAATGATTTCAAACGTTCCCATAAAGTTTCATCAAGATCGGAGTAGCCGTTTCCAATGCCGCGGGCCAAATATCACGAAAATATCGCATTAATATCAAACAAAATCGTAAAAGTACAATATTCATGAGAAATATTTCTTTGGCTGTACCCAAAAACGTGGCGGGGTTAAGAGATTTTGAAGGTTTCCTCCAATTTTCATCAAGTTCGCATTATGCCGTTTGCCCGGTAGAGCGCAAACAAACAGAAAAAAGAGCTTATTTTTGTGGGGGTCAGTGAAATTGAAGTCTTTGCTTTGCTCGTCCAATATATCTGTATCAATACTTCATCTGGATAAAAAACCAAAACACGGCACCAAGCGTCTCCCCCTGACAACAATTATTAAGAATGCTAAACCGCAAATAATGCACCACCACCTAAATCTTAGCATTATGCATAACAACAACCCCTAGAAACATAGAGAGTTAATACCAACCCGGCTAAAATCTAAAAATAATGATATATATATTGGTTAATATATATTAAAATAGATAATATAATATTTATTTGTATTTACTTTTGTTATTGTGAAGATATTTCCACAAAAGTCAAGCCCAAGTGAATAATTTACCCATAGGTTGGCATGCGCCAACGCAGCTAGGCGGCTATCGTAGAGTGACACACCATATTATTTTAATTTAAAAAAATATATAAAATAATTTTTTAAATGAAATTTCAGGATAGCCATGTTGTTAAAAACATAGCAAAGTATTTATAATGTACATTCAAGAAAATTATTCTGTGAATCTATACCACTGGTACCAATCGAAAAGACTACAAAGTGAAAACAAAATGATTTTGATGTACATATTATATTAAAACACATATATAATGTATTGAATATAAAGTTTATATTGTGTTACACACTGACAATTTTGTTGTGAAGAGAATAAAATTAATTGCAGCCAAATCGGACAAACTGATTTTTAGATACATGCCGTTTCTTCTTCCAATGCGCGTGCATGAAAAACAACGTCGGCCATCTTTAAAGCGTCGCGACGCCAAAACGCTGAATCTAGATCATTAGCAACAAGTGAAATATTCTTCCTTGGGGTTTTGTGAATTGAATGACATATGTTGTTACTTGCCCGCTTTCCGTAG
This sequence comes from Sweltsa coloradensis, assembly GCA_024449915.1. Taxonomy (NCBI): domain Eukaryota; kingdom Metazoa; phylum Arthropoda; class Insecta; order Plecoptera; family Chloroperlidae; genus Sweltsa; species Sweltsa coloradensis. Next base: position 199,102 of record JAMZAV010000769.1, on the reverse strand, counting down.
AGTGGTTTTCACTCTAAATGAAGGACTATTAATCATATCTCTTTATATTTAAATGATCATGTCTTTACAAGTTATAAATTCCTGTAACCCTTAGTAAGGTTATTTAATACTTTTAAAGTTAACTTTATCATAATAACTTGTGTGTTTCCTTCATGTTTTTCATGTTTACTATTATGTTCAATGTTTTTTTGGATTTTACTGAAAAGTATATGTCTGTTGTTGAATAAATAAGTAATAATAAAATAATAATAATAATAATAATAATAACGTTTTTGATCAAACCAATAAGTTTCCAACGCCGTGGTTCCAACAAGACGTTAATGTTTCCTAATTCCAGTGAAGATGTAGGGTTTTAATAATTCACTCACATTAATTTATGTACATTTGATTTCAGAACGGAATTCGACCACGATTGCAAGAAGTGGAGACTGTTTGCAGATATTCTAAACGACGCTGCCATGTTGCTGGAGTGTATGACCCCGTATCTAAAAGGCTACTCTATGGTAATACTGTGCGTGTCGACCCTCATGAAGTCACTTGTTGGGGTGGCAGGAGGAGCAACGAGAGCCGCTCTTACGCAACACCAAGTACGTATTATGCCTCTGGGCCTAAACCAGAGGTGGACAATTACCGCTCGCCCGGGCGAGTAACAATTTCATGCTGGCCATAAAAAAAATCATGAAAAAAAAAATACATAGGGGATATATATAAATATTTTTTAATAAACACCTAGCAGCGTTATATTGGTGAGTGTTTTTCATTTATCAATGCAACATTAACTAGCTACTTCCACAAGTTATTACTTATTATTGATACAAATTCGCTTTAAATCGCGTTTTTGGCAATCAAACGTTAGCCTACGCAATACTAAAAAAAAAAAAAACGCATTTGGCAAATTTGCCTCCGGCGGCTGGGGCTTTGCCCCTGACCCCAGCTACACCGCGATACTATGGCCCCTACTTATTTTCCCTCGCCCCTAACCTTTTGGTGGATTTGTCCACCCCTGGCCTAAACCTCTTCATCAGTGCCTAATTTGTGGTGGTAACACTACCGTTTTGAGAAGTCACATCCTATGTCACTATTTTTTCCCTCGTTGAATTTTTTATTATTATATCAAGATTGCTTTTATCAGTGGTGTCAGGGGGGGGGAAATAACAACATAAAATAAATAATATATAGGTTACCTCAGTATATAAAAAAATCAGGATTATTAGAGCCTATATCTCTGGCACAAATGAAGAAATCTAATGTCAAGCCAAAGAACATTATTACATTATATACCTAATTTTGCAATCACGACAATCATCGCCAGTCACCATTAACAAAACGTTATAAAAAATCAAGCCTAAAACTCGTTAAAATACTCAAATCACACTCTTAAGAATCAACCAAATTTCTGGGACTGGGTGCCCGCATGAGCTGATGGGCCTCCCCCCAACTCATTGTACAAGATCATTTACTTTATTAAAAAAATATAATTGTTCATTGACACCACTGGCTATAAATGTTGCAATTGTTGTTGGCCGTAGTGTAGGCCTAATGTGTGTGAGTTTGTTCAACATAAGATATAAAGTCGCATGCTTTTGTACCACTATTTTTTTCAATACAAATTAACAATTAAGCATTGATCTTCCTCGAGTGTTCAATAGTGTTCTTGTCTTGTGAAATCCACTGCTATACTGGTAGTAGAGTAAGTTTACATAAGAAAAGAGTCGATGCTAATTAGCTAGCTGAAATAAGCCTACCACTGTTGCACCCTTCTTGAGTAGCCTATAATGAGCCTAGGCCCTAATGGCATGCACAATGTGACGACGATAAAATAATAACTATAGATAATTAAAGGGGTTATGCATTATCAATCGATAACATCATATAAATATATAAAATATAAAATCAAACGATAATGTTGCAAAAATATCTTCTTCTTCTTTTCATATAATTATAATAATCCTCCTTTTCGGCCATCATGTGTTGTCGTATTATCCAATAGAGACAGGATTCCCTTTGTACATGCATCATGCCATCTGGCATTGTGTCAAGTTCAGACTTAGGCCTTTCACAACTGAAAAGATGTTGTCGATTCTGTTCTTCCGTACTGCACAAGCTGCATAGGCTTGAATCTGCCATTCCTACTTTGTGTAAATGTTGACCCAACAGGTCATGCCCTGTGTCAAGTCTGAACTGGGCAGATGAGACCTTTCTGTTCTTATATCTGGGTGGTTTTGTCTTTCTTGATACTATGCTTTGCCTTGGCTTGTCCTTTGCATCCTCCTCCCACTTCCTCTGCACTGAATTCTTAGCAGCAGTATGTTAGATGGGACTTAACTGCCTTTTATAAGACAGCGCCTTCTCAGTTTGTGGCATCTTGCTGCCCCTCTTTGCCAAGAAGTCTGCCACTGCAGATACCCACTGCAGAAAAATATGACATTGGCTCTGACCATCACTTTTCCAACCAATCATACTGCTCGGTACGTCAGTGAATGCAAGCTTGCCAAAGATGAAAGATTCAACCAAACTGCTTGTCTTACCATGCTAACTACGATTAGTGCTTAGATGGAATATTCTCTGTCATTCTTTCTTCAGGATTGTTGATCGGAAATTATTAGTGACAGCTGCCATAAACCCAATAAAGGATGTAGCTCTCCTGGTTCCTGCATCTGCCGCGTAGGCTACTTGGGGACTAATTGTTTTATCATAACAACTTTGAAAGGTTTGTCATAAAGAAAGAAGCATCACCAGTTAGCAAAATAGGAAGATTTGATATTTTATAGTAAAATTCACCGTAGTCCTAATCTTGCAGACTAGGCTTACATTTTGCCGTATTTGTAGTAGTGGTTGCTAGGCCTAACCTATCCTAGGCCATGGATGTGATATGTTTGTTGTGCTCGTTATATACTGTATTGGCTATTTAAAAATAATTGAAAATATTAGGCCTACTTTTCTTCATTGTATTGTATTGTATTTTATTTGCAGCTTGTTCAATTACATAACAGATGGTGTAGCTAGTACAGCCATCGTAACATTAGCCTTGTCAAGTTATTATATAACACACATATTTCTTTACAAACTAGATACAAACTAAAAAGTACTAGAAAGTAGAAACCCATGCGTAAAAAATAAATGTTGCACCCTCAAATACATTTACAGTTTACATCTAGGTAGGTTTGGTTGTGAAATAAATCTTCTTCTTCTTCTTTTCATATGCCCACAATTGATAATATTCATGTCATCATGTGTTTTCTAGTTAGCCAGTAGAGATAGAACTCCTGTCCACTCCGATCTATGCCATTTGGCATTTTGTCCCATTCAACCTATGTTCATCCTAAAAGATGTTTCCTGTCCTGTTTGCCAGCTCCACACATCCGACAAGACACTAGATTCTAAAATTCCAAATCTATGGAGGTGTTTTCCAATCAAGTCATGTCCTGTTTGAAGCCGGAATTAAGCTGTTTCTATTTTTCTACTGTAGCACTTACATGTACCAGTCGTCCTCATTTTAGTGTACTCTTCCCACAGTTTATTCTGCCCCTTCTCTGGCCATTCCTTACGGACCACTTTGACAGTCGATGAATGCATAGGGTTACCAACTTAACAGGAATGGAATTCCGGACAAAGACTCATAACATTGGGGGGAGGGGGGCACAATACATTTTTTTACTACAACCATCCATTTCACTCAACTAACGATCTTTTTTTTTTGTAATGGAAGTATGGAACACAGATTCAACTTACAGAAATCTGAGTGTTGTGAATTATGAATTGGGATGACGAAACTCGACTTTTTTACGACCCGGGTACCCATCCACATTACCCGCGGATTACCCAGGTAGTAACACGAAAAAATCGTGTGGGGTGTGTAATGAAATGCGCTCATCAATTATCGTAATATCTCAGACGTAATGCTGTTCTGTAAATACTAACGTGCCGATGAAGTAGTATTTCATAATCACGAAAGAGGAACAGCAGTCGGCTATTAAGATAACTCTCACTGTTCTCTGCATCTGCTTTATATCTTGTCACAGTCTAGTCAAGGTCATGATGCATTGGTGCAGGGCGAGGGGGAGGGGCTAAAGCGGGAATGCTGGCGCTCAGATAATTGTAACAAGATAAAGAAAGGCCAGCCTTTGCTGTATCTCTATTCCCATGTGCTTAATTTCAGTTATCACCAAGGGTGATAGCTTTTGACTTCTAGCAGATTGAAAACATTAGAGATGTCAAACCGGGTACCCGTCGTCTTCCCTATTTATGAACATCTTAGGCGTTGAATACTTTTAGTAAGGATATTTAGATATAGGTCTAGCAATACAAAATTCAAAATGCGAACAGAACGTAAACAATGCTGTTAAAAAAAAGTACACACTACACAGTACACCGCTCAAATCGTAGCCTACGTGCCGACTATCCGGACAAAACGAAATGTGTCTGTGCCTGTGCCGCCAGTCGCGTGGCGTACGGGCGGCGGTTGAGGACAAAGAGAGCAGCTGATGCCAACAGAATGACGAACAAATTACCAAGTTGAAACATATTGCGAGTGATTCTAGCCTACATCGAAAATTAAGAGGAGGAATAATAATGCTTTTAGACGATCATACACAAATTCTATTAATATGTAGTGAACGTTAGTATAGTATTTTTTTACAAATTCCGGACACAGTGACGCCCGGAACGGGTCAATTCCTCCATCCGGACATATGTGTTTAAATCCTGACTGTCCGGAGAAATTCCGGATGGTTGGCAACCCTATGCATGCAGGTGAGATTTTAGAGATTTATGAGCCGGCTTTCTACTTTCTTGTTGCTTTTTGCTACCTTGTTTGGCTTTGTAGTCGGCCTTCTCATTACCATATATGCCACAGTGGGTCGGTATCCATTGTAGCACAATTTTGTTACCATACAATACATAGTTCATGTGGCGCAGAATCTGTAGTTTACATTGTCTCATTTCGGGTTCTGCTTCCTTGAAATGGCAGTCTTGGAGTCTGATAGGATCACAATTTTTTCCGGATTTCTGATTTTGTTAGTTTCAATAGTGCTTCAACTATTGCTCGGATTTTTCCATCGTAATTGCTTCCATTGGCACCAGCTGGGTAGGAAGCCTAAAACTCTCGGCTGTATATCCCTGTACCTGCATTTCCTTCCCCTGGGGGTGCTGATCCATCTGTATACAGATGAAGCCATTCATTTTTGGGATTCTGGCAAATATAAGCCAACTAGCTGACCCGTCACGCATTGCTGCAACGTTGTTGTTGTTGTTGTTGTTGTTGTTGTTGTTGTTGTTGTTGTGTGTTATGCCAGAACCCTTCGCGGGAGTGTACTCAACAAAACCCAAAACAAAACAAAAACAACAAAACAAACAAAAGTGGATAACATAGAAACCTTCTCCATAAAAAAATACGTATATGTGTCAACTTTCATGGTGATATGTCCAACGGTGTCGAAGTCAATTCATTGGTGAGTCCTCTTTGCAGGCACCGATCACCACGTGGAGGAGTTACAACAAAATGAATAGCATAGAAACCTTCCCCGTGAAAAAATACATATATGTGCCAAGTTTCATGGAGATTGGATGAATGCTGTAGTAATGCATAAAGGACAAACGGACAGACATACATACTACATACATACATACATTTTGTTTTTATTTATATAGATGTCAATTTCTTTAGTTGACCTAATGAGTAGTTGTTTTTCTTACCATTTAGGCCTATGTCTGTTATTGTCAATGCACGTGGAATTTCTAACAATGCAACATTTATTTTTTGTAGTTGGAGGTCTTGTCTATTGTTAATTGCTTCATTCCCAATTAAATGCTCATTGATTTGCAGTCTTGGGGAGAAGCGCGCTACATGTAGCATGCTACTTTTACTTGTAGCGGAGCCAGTAGCGCGCTACTTTATTAAGGGGGCATATTGTAGCGGTAGCATGCTACAATTTTTGTAGCGTTAGCGTGATATTTGCACTACTTTCTAAGTTCCGGCGCCAGCAGTTCCAGTACCACGTAAAGTCAAAAGTCGGCACTGCAAACTAACTTGTAACGCCCGCCGCGCCACGTCATGTGCTCGCCATGTAGACCGGCCCGTAATCTCGTCTCACTTGCACACCATCTCCCTCGCTCGCTCTCAGCGAGCCTCTCCCTCTCTCTGCGTCGTCCGAAGGATGCGAGCGATCGCCGATCTGTCACAACGCTGTCACATCGTGTGAGCTGACTTTACCAAAATATTGCAGTGATTATTAAATTGCGTGGTGCATCTTGAGTGCTATTTCAGGGTCGTAAACAAAGATGTATCCACGATAATTAGAAGTCGGATTATTGATTTAGAGCATAAGCCGCTCAATAATTACGCCAATCGTCTGAATTGAATATTAAAATGAAGTGATTAGTGCATTGATATTAAGCCCCTATTGTAGACAGTAGTTAAATATCAATGGATTAGTGCCATATATCTCCCCTCCCTTGGGACATTCCGGGCTTTATCGCTATTGTACGGCACCAGTAGGCCTATTCCAAACCTTGTTTGTCGCATTCTTCTGCAGTGATTCCGCGAAAAACACGTTGTTGAAAATAAGAAATGCAATATGAATGTTGATCATTAGGCCTAGAATTCTTAAAAGACTAGGGCCTAGCCTAGCCTAAACGTTAAAAGAACGCCTTCTATCGCAATGGAAACCGAAACTATGTGCTTTTGATGATAGATCACGATCGAGTTGACACAAATGGAGTTAAAAATCATCGCGGCACGACGTCAAAAGGCTTTAAAAACGGGATAATGTGAGATCTCGACACCCCCCGATTAAACGTGAACATGTAGCGGAAAAGTAGCGCGCTATATTTCTTGTGTAGCGCGAATGTAGCGTCGCTACATCTAAAAAAAAGTAGCGAAAAAGTAGCGAAGCTACTTTTCCGGGGCATGTAGCGTTAGCGATAGCATGCTACTTTTTAAAAGTAGCGACCCCAACACTGTTGATTTGTCATACCTTAGTTATGAATGTTACATGGGTTTTCAGTTTTTCCAGCAGCTATTTGTTGTAAAATTAGTCTATTTTATATAGACACTTTTATAGTAGATGGTAGTGTAGTTTTGTTATAAAATGTTTATTGTTCAAGGTAGGTATCTTTAATTTCTTTATACCTACACATTTACCATTTTAAGCTTTTTCTATTAGCTTTAACTTAATTTAATATGCAGAACATTTTAATTGAAAATGTACACACATACACACGGGTAATTTGTTAGGTCTACTTGTTATTTGTTGAGTTATGTGTAGCCCTATGCCTAATTTTGTATTTTTTTTGTATTTCATTCCATTAGGAGTTTGATTCAAGAATGGCAAGAGAGGGTATTCTTGTCAAACTAATTTGTCTATGCCTGCGCCTCCAAAGAGAGAATGTGGTCTGTGTTAGTGCAAACGTTAATCCTGATCTTGTTTTCTGTTGCAATCTTCAGGCAATCCGTGGGAATATGGCCGATGTGTCCGCTAAAGATAATAGCCAAGAGGCATGCGTCAGTCTGTTTGGAACTCTTATCGGGCTAATTCTACTCCTCACGGTGGCTGATGGAAGGTAAGATAGCAAGTATGGTTACCAACTCAACAGAAATGCAATACTGGACATTGGGGGACTAGGGAATTACATTGTGCGGTGATGAAGATAGGCCCAGCCCAGTGTCTATAACATAATAAGTAGAGCTAGGCCGATGCCGATTCTGATTCCAATTATTTACCAATTTTTCACCTGTTCTTACCGATGCCGATTCTTTTTCACTCTTTTGTCAAAAAATGGTAAAGAATAATTAATAATTGTGCTATAGTTGTTCATTTATGTGATTATATTGAGTATACTCAGTTTAATTTTTTTAATTCACTATAAGTGGGCTCACATAAAAATTGAAAACGTTACTAACTAATAACTATTGATTTATTTTACTTTTTAATACTAGGCCGCTTCGCGAACGCTATTTTTAGTTGCGTTCATGGATGAGCTTTTTCAAGTTTTTAGTATGCGTGGGATCTCTTTACTTCTTCAAGTTCCATTGCAAAATCATTTTTGTTAAATTAGGAAAAATTTTATAAAGTAGGTAGTACTAATTATTGTTATGGTAATTAGAATGTAAAATATTTGGAGGCCCAAAGACTTGCTTTTTGTATGCATTGTAGGTGATTTGTTGTCAAGTTTCTATAGTTAGTTACTTGTTAATTATTATTATTATTATTATTAAATACCTAAAAAAACTTATATTTAAACCTTTATTTCTATGGATTCTGGCTACCTTTTCCAACTTTTTCTTTCAAAATGTACTACATCACCATAACCTTAATGTCTATGTAAAATATGAACGTTGTAGCCCCACCTGTTTGGTCAGAATCGGCCCAAATATCACAAAAATATTGCACTAAAAATAAAAAAAATCGTAAAAGTACGATATTCGTAAGAAATACTTCTTTGATTGTGTCCGTTCAAAGTTCAGAGATTTCGAAGGTCCCCTCCAATTTTCATCAAGATCGCATATGCCGTTTGCCCGGTAGAGCGCGAACAAACAGAAAGAAAAACAAACAAAAAAAATCCAAGCTAAATTTTTTGGGGGGTCAGTGAAATTAAAGTCTTTGCTTCGCTCATCCAACAATATGCATATCCTCCATACGCGCTCTTGCATTTTGGCCGACTTAAAAATAAAAATATATACTTTCGCTGCATATTATACCTTTTTACCAGCCGCGCTCCGCATTTGTATCAGCCTTCCGTCTGTCTAAACGTTTTGTACATTGCAAAACCTGTCAAGGAGTCCGTCAATTCACCCAACCAAGGTCAAACACTTGCAAAATGGTGGCTTTTGACTATCGATCTGCATACATTTCGACTATCGAACTTGGATCAATTCTTCCGCACGCGAAATTCAAACAATGAATTGGCATCAAAAATTTTCATTCAAGACTTGGAATTGGCGATTCTTCCGATTCTACGAAGACTCGGTATCGGAATCGGTCCCGCTCTAGTAAAAAGCATTAACAGCAAATTGCTGATTTTAAAAATATATTGTTTACCAGACATGCTAAATTACTAAATGGTTGAAGGGTGTGCCACAAAATTATTAAATGTAGCAATTTTGAAAAAGGTTGGTAAGTGGGAACCACTGGCCTGGTGGTCCGGGGATGCGAATAGCTTCATAAACACTGCCTTGCGTTGTGTATCTACACCCACTCATCATCATCATCATCATTATTATTATCATCTGTTGCCACGTCCAACTCTTCGTTGGGTTGGCATTGAAGACAGGCCTCTCCATCTTCTTCTGTCCTGCCACCACTCCTCTTCTTCCACCACATTCCAGTCTCCTCCTCGCTGTTCTACATCCTTTCTAACACTATTCTGCCATTGTTGTCGTAGTCTGCCCCTTGGTCTCCTACCTGGAATTTCCAATTCCATCATCCTTCTTGGTAATCTCGCTCCTTCTATCCTTTTGACATGTCCGAACCACTTTAATCTTCTCTCTTCAATTCGCTCCATTAAATTTCTCATGCCTACTTGATCTCGGATATCCCCATTCCGTTTTCGGTCCCATCTAGTCTTACCTACAATGCTTCTCAAGAACTTGAAATCTACAGCCTGCACAAGGCTCTCATCTACACTCATCCACACACCCGCTGGCAAAAGTAAATCAAGGGGTGGTCATAAAATGTTCTTACCCCTTCAGTTCTTATGTACATACCGGTCATTTCCTAGTCTAAATACAAATAATTAAACGAGGGAGCGGAGCGACCGAGTGTCTCCATTCAACTCAAACGGCTCTCATTGTGATTCTGTCTGTCTGTCTGTACGTCGAAAATCAGCCGAACCGCTGAACAGATTGCGCTGAAATTTTAAACAGACATCCGGTACGAGTTTACTAAGAACTGTTAACAAAATCAGCTTGATCCATTACGATCAAAGCCTACAATAAATAAAAATGTGATTTTTAATAATATCAATGGCTTTTGTTTCGTAGCAGTTAGCGGGACGAGGATGACGTGGCCTGCATGGCCTAGTGGTAACCATTTAGCCTTCTGCACAGATGGATGGGGTTCGATACCCGTCAGTTCTAACTTTTTTATATTTTTACACCCACATATTATTTTTGAGGGGTGTTAAATGGGAAATAAAAATTAGGTGATTTTGTTTTATCTTGGAAATTTGTTAATGTTTCACGCTGATACGTTTTGAATACGATTCGCATTTTGAATGTTCAATTTAAATAATTATTGTGGCAAGTAGAGTGAGTTCCTGTAAGGTGACCAGACGGTACGGTTTTAGAAGTCAAAACACTTGGCTAACTCACTCGTTTAACAACGACTTTGGCGTTTCCCTAGTTAAACGAGGGAGCGGAGCGACCGAGTGTCTCCATTCAACTCAAACGGCTCTCATTGTGATTCTGTCTGTCTGTCTGTCTGTACGTCGAAAATCAGCCGAACCGCTGAACAGATTAAGCTGAAATTTTAAACAGACATCCGGTACGAGTATACTGAGAACTGTTAACAAAATCAGCTTGATCCATTGCGATTTAAGCCTACAATAAATAAAAATGTGATTTTTTAAATTATCGATAGCATTTGTTTAGTAGCAGCTAGCGGGACGTAATTTGCGTGGCTTACATGGCACAGTGGTAAGCATTAAGCCTACCGCACGGAGGGTTGGGGTTCGATTCCCGTTAGTTCGAACTTTTTTTATATTTTTACATCCACATATTATTTTTGAGAAGTGTTAAATGGGAAATAAAAATTAGGTGATTTTGTTTCATCTTGGAAATTCGTTAATGTTTTACGCTAATACGTTTTGAACACGATTTGCATTTTAAATGTTCAATTTAAATAACAAGGGAAACGCCAAATTTGTTGTTAAACGAGTGAGTGAGCCATGTGTTGAGTACCCGGTATCATTCCTCATACTGGGCTAGATCCTTAGGTATAGGGGAGGAAAGGGGATGTTCCCGGGTACTCAACACTTGGCTCACTCACTCACTCGTTTAACAACGACTTTGGCGTTTCCCTAGTCTATTAATCAATAAGATACATTGTTAAGTAAAGTAGGGGTGGGCGTACCTGAATTTTTTACTTTCGAGCTAAACTCGAACTTAAAAACGAAAAATTTTCAAACTTCGAACTCGAGACGAACTTTTACACACAATACAAACATGGGAACAAGGAAAAATGGCTACAACTGGAAATGTTATTAATACATTAGATATCTCATTAGTCATTACTCATTAGTTTTATTTAGTATTATTTAAATAAATGTCATCATCAATCTTTTTAAAGAAGTGCCATGTGCCATATTATTGCATTCTGTTTGCTATCATAGACAGTCCTACCTGTATCAGTATGTGTAGTATCAGGATCGTCTTCGTCACACTGACTGCTGTCCATGACTGATATTTAGTTATCAACAAACACGAGAGAAATATATGGACTAGGCCTAGGCCAGGGAAACTTTGACAGTAGCTATGCGTGCACACAAGTCGACCGCGCAGTAGGAAACATGCGCTGCGAGCGTTAGGCCCGCCCATGCTCCGCCCACACGCCGGAGGCGGAGCATAACTGACGCGTTCCAAACTAAGGATTAGGTAAAATGACTCGAGTTATTATTGTTATTTGTGATTACTAGGCCTATTTGGAATAAGAATAGATAGTCATCGACTTCGGTGAAATATGTTTTCAGATTCAATATAAGCTTTATTCATTTCGTTTACACCAAAAACATTACAATATAAGGAGAACATATTTTACACATTTAAAGAAAATACAATAATATGTACCAACAAAAATAACAGTTCTAAGAAAATGAATCCTCACATGGGCCTTGCGGCCTGTGCGTGAGGGCTTCTTAATTTAAATTATTAGAAAAACAACAAACAGCTCAGATGGCAAAAGGTACTAGAGATAATGATTTTACAATGTATAATAATAAATAAGGCACACAATAATATATGATTAAATATCAAGAAATTTATTAGATAATTTCGAAAAAAATTCAATTTAACATAAGAAGCACAATACAAAACCAATGATTATGAATAATACATTAATAAAGTAAATAATATCTAAAATAGTGTGGACAATGTATAGAGCAGTTAATAATTACATAACATTATTGTAGATAAAATAAAAATGTGCAAAAAGGGTTTTGACCTGAGTTTAAATCCTATTGTTACTGTATAGGTTTTGTTTTAGTGACGCTCAATCGGTAAATGGTATAGGAGGTGCAACTAAAATTTATTTCTTAGAATAACTTCAGTTAGGTACGGTTTTGTTGAAGGACATTATTTATAAGATTTTTACAAAATTCTCTATTTGCTTTGTTAGGTAGAAGCCATAGCCGTAGTTCCCTCTTTATAATATAAAACTTATATAATAAAGTACTATAAGAAGAAAAGGCTTTCTTTAATTCCATGCCAAAAATTAGGTACCGATCGAGCCAATCACAGACGCCTTCTAACAGACAGCTTCGTCGTGACGTCACGGCATGACAACACGAGAACTTTTCAAGGCGTTGAAAATCAGCTGATAGAAATATCCAATATGGCGTTCGCTGCTTTGTTGCTACAGTACGCGAACGATGTATAAAATCAATTTTTGCCTTAATTTTAAGACAAAGTTTGTTTAAAGTTCGAAGTTTTAATAGAAACCGAACTCGAGCCTAAAAAGTCGAGCCCGAGCCGAGCCGAATTTCGAAAAAAGCTCGGCTCGCATCGAACATTCGCCCACCCTTAAAGTAAAGACAATCATTATGGTAGCTATACAAAATATGTCCAGTTTGGATCGAGACCAGAAAATAAGGTAGCCTAAGAGTAAAGAAATAATGCAATACTGTAAGATTATTTCATGTTTTCATCTATACCCTCTTTTTTTCAGTTATAAATGGCACTTTCTTGTGTTCCTCGTGTTTTGCCATATAATGTGCAATTACCGTGCAGTTCAAGCGGTTCGGATGACTAGCTTAAACGTGGCTCGATTCTTGTTGATCCTTCGCTGTTACTTGGTGCTGCGTACTGTTGGAAGCGTTACGGCAATCAATCGGAACGAGGCAGTCTTCATAGGTCGCGGGCTAACAGGTAAGATAACTATGTAATTCTTACTTCTCTTGTGGCAAATGGCTAATGAAGTTGTTAATAACTTTTCATTTCTTTATGATTAGAAACAAAGTTACTCATTCTTGTAAGCTACAATTTGTTTTAGCTTGTTGATGTTCAATTTCACAAAAGTTGCACCCGAAGAAGCTTGGCATCCTTACTGTGGATTCAGATGATATCAGTAGGCGGGCTTTTTCCAAGGCCACGACGTGCAGAGTTTAGTTGTCTGATGTCCTACAAACAACCTGTGCTTTGTTTGTTCTTCAGTAGGCCCTACAATGCAATTAGTTTAATGTTACCTATACTATGTAGAACTAGTAGTAGATTGTTTCTAGTTAGGCTGTACAAACTACAAAGTGTCTCCATCTAAATTTTGACCTGAATCCGAGAGGGGCTGGGACCAAATCTACATTTTACTACCCTAATCGTAAATCAGTATTAAAATTCATACCGAATGGCAAGCCTACTCTTTAACAATTTTAACAATGATTTACCTACATAGGTAGGCAGGATATGGAAGTTTTCTAGTAGTATACAACGGTACATGTAAATAACTTTCTTTCGATCAAATTGTGCTATGGTGTTTTAGTTTTTTTCTAACAAGCGAAGCGATCATTATCTTTTAATGCAAGAAAAAATCAGTGGTGACTTATTTATTATTTAAAGTCTATCCTATTTATTTTGTTAAAAAACTGATTTACAAAGGGCAACTAAATAAATCTAATTAGGCTAGTACATAAAACACAACAATGAAATACAGTTAAGTTAATTTATTTTAAATATTAATATTACAACAACAATAATGTTTTAATAACACAATAACAATATTATGTGCATATTGGGATTTTTTTCCTATGCATTTTAGTAATATGACTGTGTCACTGTTTTGTAATGCGAGGAATGCAAAAATAAAATAAAAACATATAACACCGCTTTTTACAGCTGAAAAAACAAAATTTTGGTAAAAATAAAGCTATTAACACACACCTTTAGTAATAGTAGTATTCAAGTAGTCAGCTCAATATTTGAGAGAAACTAATATTTGACTACGTAACTTGATACGTAGTGGGTAGTGCCTGGGGTTCTACTGTTTTTGTTGTGTTTCAGTGTACCAGTTGTGCGGCTATAACATCAAGATCGGAATGTCCATGATCGATGTGAAAATGACTGGTTGTAACCTAGAACGCATCAAGAAGTTCTACCAACACTATAACTATATGATACATATTGACAAAGACCTCCGTACCATCTATGTGTTCACTCGAAAGAAAATCACAGATGGAGAAATCTTACAAGCGTTCTACCATGCAATACTTCTGGGCATTGGAACATGCATAAGTGATGGCGAATACTTGGTAAGTGGGCAGATGTAATCTAGGCAAGTCATGAATGAGAACAAATCAAATGCATACATAGTGTAGAACATTGGTTTTGTCTACTGTGCTGTAACTGATTGTTCTCTTCCTATAAAATCTCTTCTCAAAGTCCAGTAACCTAAGGTAGGTAAGTTTTATGTTCTCTTTTCTCTCCTTATCTATGAACTCTTCATCAATCCATTCATTGATTTGAAATATTTTAATTACCATATTGTCCTAAATATAAGCCAACCTTTATTCCATTATTTTAGGTCTACAAAGTCCCTTACCTGTACCAGCTTCTATATGCCTATGCTTATGCATATATATTTCCACAAGAAATGTTAGGTGGTCGGCCTATATTCGGAACTAAACGGTATACTGTAATTCATTGCACATACCTTTTGTAATGCATCACTTACACTAACACTAAATAATACATACCACCAATACCATAACATACACTAGTACAAAGTTTAGGCGTGGCCCCCACCCATGTAGTCAGAAACGAGTACTTATTTTTAGGAACAAACAACATGTGCTTTGTTTAACGTATTTTTTTTTTAGTTATGCTAAAGTAAATTCCAAGAATTGTACAATGATACCAATATTATTCAGTTCTTGTATTGAGTTTATGAATATGATATAATTTGGTATATCTTGATGAAGGAGCTCAAAGATGTCACTGTTTTTGATTGAATTTTTTGTTTGTTTACTTCATGACTCATGAGACATTCAATTTTGATTACACCCGTTGGCCTGTAAAAATGCGATATTATTATCGATAAAAAATCCAGTCATCTTTCTATTTGATTATCGTTTATTTTTATTTTATCGTTGTTAGGGATAACATTGAATCAAAAAAAAAACGGAGCCTCTTAAGTTAGGGTGACTTTGATTCCAAAAAGTTAGAATCGATCATTGTGAACCAAGAATCGATTCCCAACAAAAAATAAATATTTGTACGCGCCGTTATTTTGGTGGACTATTTCCGCGGTGTCCGTGACGACACGGAACGCTGTTGCGTTGTCGTCTGTTCATGGAGTTTAAATAGTACTGTCATACTCCATGGTCTGTTTACTGGACCGCCTACCGCACGCGTAATATTCGTTCTGGACTTGCACCTCCACCATCCCCCTACATTTTGCACACTATAAAGGTTGAATTTCGCGAGTTAATTCGCTTTTTGACCAGTTTGATACAATTTTGTTCGTTATTTTGCGCTATACACGAAATTTCGATAAATTCGTGTTTTCAAAATGTCTTTTTTAACTCTAAATGATGTAATTTGCCGACAATATTACATTTTAAGCAATAAAAAGGACATTAAAAAAAAATCACAAATTTCGTTATCACCATTTTTCACAACCTCTACATATAGTAAAGACATGGATGTGATTGTGTTTTGACATTTGGAGGGTTGTTCTTGCTGATAGGTGATTCTGATAAGGTGTGTGGACAGTACAACATGATGGCTGGTGTTTGGCTGCTATAAGATTTTAAAATCTCATGAGATATACTGGTACATACGTAGTGAGCGTATACAGGCCTCAAAGTGTGCACGTTTACTAAATCAAACCTTGTTGAGATACTGTAGTAATTAATATTATGTTACCTACCTACCCTCTTATATAGTACAGGGTAGACCAGCGGTTTTCAAAGTCTGGGTCGCGTCCCAAACTTGGGACAGTGAGGATTTGCTTTTGGGACACCAAGAAAATTAGGTAATGGAAGAGTAGTAGTCAATAAATAATAAAAATAATTGTTTTCACAAAATTAAGAAGTAAATTTGAAAATAAAGTGTGACTTCCTGCATTGTCCCGTTATAAGCACAACTCCTGTTGTGATCTTTTAACTGTGATCTTTTGAAGTCGAAATGAGTCATTCTATGAAGATATGTATGATTATGAAGGATGCACATGTGGAAAATGACGCTCCACTATGAAAATCTCAGAACTGCAACGCCACCTTAATGGAGGTTCGTTGTGTGACTGCTAATAATTATATGTCCTTGCTGCTTTGGTCCATATTGCCGCCCCCAATTACAAGGGTGGCAGTGGAATACAATTTGGTTCGTCAGGTCTAGGTTTTCAATTGCTCAGTAGCCCCCGTACAGAGACCATTCAACGCAATGAAAAGCTGTCTGTAGTAGGCAATATTTTACCGGGTTGACATATTTTTGTAGGTGTGGTTAGTGAAAACTTTTATTAAGCAGTGGCATTGTGTACCGTGGCCTTATAGGCCCCAAGCCCGAACAAAAATTGAGCTTAAATTTTAAAGTGACAGTAATAACGGTCCTGACGATTGGGGGGGGGGGGGGGGGGGGGGGTACCGAAGGAGTGTTGGGACGCGGCGATTTGATTGATTAATAATTGGGACTTGGGTGAGAAAGTTTGAAGACCGCTGGGGTAGACTAATAAATGTTAAAATGTTGATTGAAAACTGCTCTCGTCCACAGTTGATCATTCAACGGCAGTTGCGGACTGTTGAAGATTCGCCCCTTGACATAATGATAGACGAGATAGATGTTCCCAACTACGTGGGCAGTCGTCGGGAGTTGGTCATGATGACGGTCGGACGGATTGTTGAGGTAGATTTCCCCGTCTTGTTCGACAAACTCGCAAACAAGGGTAAGTGCAGATAAATACCTATAGCCTATAGTAGTCAATGATTTATGTTGAGGCCAACAAAAGTATTTTTCCACACCCTGCCCCGTGGGCCGTTATGCCCGGTATAACCTAACTTGGCTTATCTGAGATTAGGCCCTACTTTCAACGTTTAAACCATTCCATAATGTGCATTTATGCATGCATATGCTTATATGCCAATACGTAGTTTTAAAATATCCTGATATTTAGTCAATATTAATTGTTTTAAGTCTTTAAAATACTGTATGATATATTGTTAAGTAGGGGTGTGGAAAGGGAGCTCAACAGCTTACCTGGTTGGTGACTACAGGGGTCTCGTAGAAGAAAGACACAAATAAATAAACATAATACAAGAAAACGTCGAAACTGTTTCGGCCAAACAGGGCCTTGCTCACTCGACGAGAGCGGAGAGTTAACTAAACTAGGTTTGTACAGCTATATACAGCTATTTACAAGTCACGCCAGTGGCGCTGTTGGGTGGGGGTGGAGTGCAGGAGAACTAGGAGGGGGGGGGGCAGTGGAGTACACCCTAACGGATGTTGAGGTTAGGGGGAAGCCTCGAGTTGGTAATCCACTGGTGAGCCAGCTCCCACCTCCTCAATTCATGTTCATTGCAGTGGGCAGGTAGGGCTCTCACAACACTGGCCTGGTAGCATTCGTTGAAAGGCAGGTTGTGAGATACAGCATGTAGGGCCACTGGTTTCTCGATGTTGCCTGCCTTGGTGTCATGTCTATGGCCATTCATACGTGTGTTGAGGGCGTTGGTAGTAAGGCCTATATATTCGGCTGGGCATCTACTGCACCTCAACTGATAGATAATGTTGTTGCTTTGACACGTGTTGTGTCCCTGAATGGCGTATGTTCTGTCCGTGGCTCTCGCTGTAAACGACTCGGTGCGTAGGTTGAGTTGGCATGTTTTACAGCGAGCGCTGTCATAGGGGTAGGAGCCAGGTGGTAGGGCTACTTGGGGAGTGTCCCTGAATGCCTCTGGCCAGGCATGATCAACCACAACGTGATTTTCCGACAGACGTGGAGTTCGATTCTCGGACAGGTTGTTTTGTGAACATTGTTGACTTACGAATGGTCGTCTCGTTTTGGTGTTTACATACTGGTAGGGATTTGTTTAATTAGTCAGTTAGGATTGGCCTACGAGACAAGGTCTTACGTTGGAGCCGAATGCACATCACCAGTTTCGAGAACGTGAGTGTGCAAGGTGACAGCAGAGTCCGCGTTAAGTCAGCACCCAGGCGAGTGACGTGATCTCCAGCTGTGGTAACACGTCGACCCGAAGACATCACGTTTCACGTCGTGAACATCGACGCCGGGCGCAGATGACAGTGACAGCTCACGTGCGTGCGCCACGTGATTCGCGATCAACCACGGAAGCTGATGAAGTAAAGTGAGTGCAGTGATTACAAAGCTTTGTGCAAAGTGAAAGGCCTGTTCTAAAAGTAACATGCTACTTATCAAGTAAAAATTATGTTTTGGCAGTTACTTGAATTTCTTTTTCAAATTATTAAGAATAATAATATCGAATCGTGTGTAACAGCACAAAGGTGTGTTTAATAATTTAGCGTACCATTCTGTAACTGTAATATTTAAAAGCTACTTGTTCTGCAAGCCTTCGGATGGTTACGCTGTGGTGTGAAGAGTTATACACTGAACATTATTTATGGTTTAACATTGCATTGTACAACATTATTTGTTTCATGTTTGGTTATGCTGTAACAGTTTTGTTTACTATAAGTGCTCCTTTGTATATTTTGTGGGCATTTAATTGTTTCCTGTGGAAACCAAGGGTTGAAAAATGTGTTTTCAAGGATAACTATTGTCATTTGTTTATATCCGTTGATTATTTTATTGCTTGGCGCTAACATTACTAGGCGTAAATCCAGGTGTTTGCCATTATGCTTACGAAAGAAGATGCTACTTACAGACGGTCCGACAAAATTCGGAACGAATTTTAAGGAAGATGGGGGTGTGCGACATATGGCAGGTCATGACTGTGTAGTATAGCACGGTGACGTTGGCAGACGATAGCAACTTGTTGGTGATTGCTGGGTGCATCGAGAGATGCGTCATTTGGAAGGTCGGTGAACTTGTCGATGAGGTACGATCAGCTGTGGCCTAGTGGCTGACTGGACAAGCACAGTACGTTGGAAGACGAGGCGCAGAGCACACCTCTACACAGTACGTTCCGAGACGAGGTAGAGAGCTCACCCCAGTCGAGGGTGCGGGAACCATCTCCAAGGAATCCAGCCACCCTGCCATCCACAACGGAGAAACTCGTAAGCCAAGCTGTTTAAAAGCACACTCACAGTCTTCGATTAACTCAGACTGTATGAGTGGGAACACCACACCTGGATTCGCGTCTCAGTAGGCCAATCTAAGTAGCATTTGTAGACCTCTCTATAGTCAGCCCTTGGTTATGATCGTTTGTTACTTTCTGTTTGATTCTTCTCTTTATTGTTGTTGTTTAATAAACCTATTGAATGATAGTTTTGTCGACTACATTACTAGAAGTTGTGAGTCGGCCTCCAATCCTATTTTGTGCAGGTTAGGTGGACTAGTAAAGAGTCCAAGGTCCCGGGACGCGGAAGTGTTACTCTGTAGGTGGTGTACACCTACCGCAGCCAAACGAGCGCCCCCAACCCAGGTGCAGGAGGTAGCGACAGCACCTGCCGAGAGTAGCACTTCACAAAGAAAAAAACCACGCGTCACAATATGCTCCGACAAGGAGGACCTGGCTGCATACTGCAGCAAAATCTCGGAAGCCTTCAGCAACAGAGGCTACCCGCCTAAACTGATCCAACAGCAGATGACTCGTGCCCCCAGAGACCCAACCACTTGCACACAAGGGAACACAATCCCCCTCATCACCCAGTGGCACCCTGGCCTACATGCCCTCAACGGCATCATGAAGAGGAACAGTCATCTGCTGAACACCTCGACCCCGACGAAAAACCTCAGCATCCCCCGGGTAACATTCAAGCGTCCGCCCAACATCCAGGACTTGTTGGTTAAACGCAACCCCCGGAACAGGACCGACACCCCCCAAGTAGCCCTACCACCTGGCTCCTACCCCTGTGACAGCGCTCGCTGTAAAACATGCCAACTCAACCTACCCACCGAGTCGTTTACAGCGAGAGCCACGGACAGAACATACGCCATTCAGGGACACAACACGTGTCAAAGCAACAACATTATCTATCAGTTGAGGTGCAGTAGATGCCCAGCCGAGTATATAGGCCTTACTACCAACGCCCTCAACACACGTATGAATGGCCATAGACATGACACCAAGGCAGGCAACATCGAGAAACCAGTGGCCCTACATGCTGTATCTCACAACCTGCCTTTCAACGAATGCTACCAGACCAGTGTTGTGAGAGCCCTACCTGCCCACTGCAATGAACATGAATTGAGGAGGTGGGAGCTGGCTCACCAGTGGATTACCAACTCGAGGCTTCCCCCTAACCTCAACATCCGTTAGGGTGTACTCCACTGCCCCCCCCCCCTCCTAGTTCTCCTGCACTCCACCCCCACTCAACAGCGCCACTGGCGTGACTTGTAAATAACTGTATATAGCTGTACAAACCTAGTTTAGTTAACTCTCCGCTCTCGTCGAGTGAGCAAGGCCCTGTTTGGCCGAAACAGTTTCGACGTTTTCTTGTATTATGTTTATTTATTTGTGTCTTTCTTCTACGAGACCCCTGCAGTCACCAACCAGGTAAGCTGTTGGGCTCCCTTTCCACACTCCTTCTTAACATTAACTAGCCGTTTGGCATCTCCTATCTGTATGATATATTGTTTTGATAGTACCTATGCATATCGGCTAGGTTAGTATAGGTTAGGAGTGCACAATCTCTACGTCACGATTAGTGGCTGCACATGCATCCATCAACATTATTGTTACCGGTACTGTGTGTAATTAAAAATTATTCATTTATTATTGCTCAAAGTTAGCAACGCATAGTTTTAGCCATAAATAATTCCTGCTTGGGGGCCCTAGCAGGTGATGAACCTGTTAGACCCTTCTCTTCTTTTCCTTCAACCTCTTCACCTGCAGCCAAGAGCTAGTATAGCACATGTGCCTGTGCCATAGCCAAGAGCTTGCAACTTGTAGTGTCTTTTCCTTTCGTTTTCTGATCCCAGTCACAATTAGTAGGGCAGCCTCTCTCGTTGCCACGGGTCTTGGTTCAAATCCAGGTTAAGACATGGTTGTTTTGTTGCCCAAGCACCAGAGTCTAGGAGGGAAGCCCCCTCACTGGTTGTGCTGTTATGTGACTTTCCAGTTTCCACCCTTCCTATCTCTAATTCTTTCTTTAAGTATGAATGAAGAGGCACCCTGGCCGGGTAACAACAGAAGGGGCAGCATTTCTCTTGTTGCCAAGGGTCCTGGTTCGAATCCAGGGTGAGTCATGGATGTTTTGTCTCCTGAGCACTAGAGTTGGGAGGGAAGCCCCCCTACTGGTTGTGCTGACGGTGTGCCCCAGTATGAATGGTGTTTGAAGTAACCTTGCTGATGATGACAACATGCATGAGAATTTGCTTCTTGCGTGGCCCTACCACAGGTTTGGTTATGTGTTGTGAGTTTTGTTTGCATGTAGTTAGAGCTGATTTTTAGTGGCCACCATCTGCCTGATGAGTCCCAGAAGGACGAAACGCGTCGTGGATTAAGATAACAACTTTAAATTAGCTGCAGTTGTCATCAGCAGGTGAAAAGTTTTGTCGCCCCCAGCCCTTCAGGCTGGGATTTATGTTCTCTTTGCTTTCCCAACCTGTCAACCCTTCTCCAATATAAATAATTTCAAAATTTTAGGTTCCTTAGATCGTTGGCAAAGCAGTGTGACCTTGCCGAGCGAGTGTTTCTATAACATGATTGTTTGTTTAACAGGCTGGGACACAAATCTACTGTTTGTCATGGAGAAGTGGCGTGGAGAATGGTAGAAGCAAGGTCTTACTCATCTGTACCTGTATTTGATGCAAGCGCTACCAAAGATATCCAAACGCATTCAGCATTCTTCCATTAAAGTTCAGGGACCATACGCTCACTATACTTCTGAAATTGAAAATTTTCATTCATTCCTAACTTTAAAAGTCCGTGTTTGTGTCAAAATTGTTACATTTAAAAAGAAGTGTAAGATGTCAATATATTTTGATACTTTACTGTACTAAAGTTAACTTGAGCCCATTTGTATCTACATAATAAACATTGGGTGTGTATTTTATGATGTCAAGAAAGATGTGATGTGTACGTGTGCGTGTGTGTGTGTATGTGCGTGCGTGCGTGTGTGTATGTGCGTGTGTGCCTTTGTGTGTGTGTGTGTGTGTATGTGTTAAAATTTATGTATTACTGCCTAACCCCCTCATGCACAAAGACTTGCGCCGATAAGTTTGCGAACGCAAATATTGGCAAAGATGGACGAATTGCCTCCGGCGATAATGTTTGGAGACCAATGGAAACGAAATGCAAGCTTAAACCAGTACCAAATGACACGAATAAATTATTCTAGCACTAAAAGAGTGTTTCTAGATAGAAAACAACAAACTTTTACTAAATAATGTGTTTTGGGTAAGCTGCAACTTATATGTAGTGGTCAAAATTTGAAATATTTATTGCTCACATTGGAGTAGTGGTCCACTAGAGGCATTTCTACGTGAAGGGTTACGGGTTCGAATCTCACTAAATTTTTCCTAACTTTTTTGTAATTTTTTTACTCAACGACAATATATCACACTTTTTGCTTGCTTTACTACATGTTGGGTCAAACATTTTAGTGAAATATTCATTTTCTGATACAAAAAAGCAAGGGTCTACATTTGCGTCAGATCCAGAGTAGCCGCAACTTTGCCGATGCATCTAGCTACTTGCAGACGGACGGTTTTTATAGCCCTACGATTTAACATATGGATTTGCCCAAGTCCGCCATTTTTAACAAGTTAGTTAGTTAGTTATTGGGGTTTTAGGGCACAAAACAGTAGACGCAACTTGGTAAATCTTTGTGCATGAGGGGGTACATGCTGTTTCACAAGTGCTTTTGAAAGTTAAAAATAAAGTTCATATGCCATACATTTGGTTAAATGGTTATGTTTATTTCTCCTAGTAAGTCTGTACATAGCTGTAAAATTTTAATTCATAGTACCGAGTACGTAGTACTCAAGTTCAAGTACCAGACAAGGCAGTCACCTGGCTCGTGAAGCCGCAAGTTTACGCTTCTGCCTGCGTGTACTTCAAGAAGTGTGGTTTGCTCATATTGTTCCAACCAGAGTGTCCGCTACTTGAGACTGAAATAGATGTCGGAATAACAGATGTGTACAAATGCCACCCAAAAAGGTAAATATTAATGTTATTTTTACATATACATACCGGTACATTGTTCCTTTGCCTAACTACTACTGTGGATTAATGGGTTCAACTTTCAAAGGTTTAATTTTTGCATTGCTTCTTATTTAAGAGGACGCAGACCTTCCGTATAATTGCCGTCAAAGGCACAATTCTTAACGTAATAATTTTGTTTGCATTATATCAATAAAGAATCAAACAATTCCGTTATGATTTTGTTTTTTTTAATGTAATTTTTTTGATAAGCGATATTTAAAAAAAGATCTTTGTAAACGAGATATAAATATTTGGATATGATAGATGAGTTTAGAACCATCTCTTATGAAACATATTTTTTCCAGATTTTTATCTCTAAAACTACGCTTTCCAGAACGACGCGCGTTTAGTGTATGGCGGGCTAGTCTATCGCTTGCCCCTGCAGATAAAATGTAGCAAGCGTGGCGCCTTGGCTCTCAGCCGTGAGAGGGGAGGTAGAAGTGACGCGGCAAACATTCAAGCATGGGGTGGACACACACCTGCGGCGTTGCCCGTGTAGTCTCTAGCTCTAACATTAGAACTTGTTTCAGTACTCGAGTGTTTGTTCACTTACTAGTAGTGTTACATGAAATATATGTGATTTATGCCTCGAGTGTGTACAAGGATTGGCTGTATTTTAAAAGGTTTAGTATGCAAGTGATTTCGTTACTTTTTTTTTGTTAAAAATATCATAATTTTATTGATGTCCTATGATACTCCATCCAATAGTACAAGATTGTAAAACAACGAATGTTTCCTCAACATTTGTTATTCGTCCAAATTGTAAACGATATTGGTCTAGTTTTATGATTATATACCTACATTTAAAATTATACTTGTAGGTCTTATATTACAACTTTGATTTTGATGCCTACCGGTTCACTTTTTAAACTTTTCTTGAAACAGAACGGATATCACTATTCATTGTAGACCAACTGGTATGGCCATTATTGCTGAACAATATTAAAATTTCTGAATTGGACAGACTTAGTGGAAAGAGTAGCAGGAGGAGTTGGACTAAGTAACATCTGGAAAGGGATTTGATCTCGTGTCGACCCTGTATTTCATCCAAGCAGAATATTCTTACCACAACTAAAATCTGTATTATTTACTACAATTCAGAAATTAAAAAAGTCCGCCCCAACCGGGATTCGAACCACGGGTCTCCCGCATTCCAGGCAGGCGTCTTAACCACTAGACCATCAGGACGGGTACATTTTAATCTCTGAATTGTAGTAGCATTATACATCTAAATGGATGGAACAGTACTGCAACGAATATCTGCTGCCTTTGAACTGACCACCAAATATTAATTATAATGTCATTACCTTTACGTTAGGACGCCTGCCTGGAATGCGGGAGACGCGTGGTTCAAATCCCGGTTGGGGCGGACTTTTTTGATTTCTGAATTGTAGTAAATAATAACAATTACACCAAGAGTGTTTCCCGACTAACCAAATCGAGAAATAAAATCTGTATGTTTTGTCAGGTGCTTAAATCCCCCCCCCCCCCCCCCCCCCCTCAAGTATAATATTGTTCAAAAATTTTTGGCCTTAGTGTACTAGCGTATCGCGGTTGGTCCGGGGCTTCCTAACAGGTACCTATCAATCATAATAATATGTAGTATAGTTTATTCTCAATATTATTACCGTATAATAATATTATAATATATTGTGTATAAATTTCGAAAGTATGGATTTAAAATTAATTTTTCGAACATAGGTAACAATAATCTATCATCAGACAGTAAAATGTGCATTTATAACGGCAATACGTATTTAAACAGAGGCAGAAGTAAATCAAGGGTATGACGGAAACGTCGTTACCATACTACGTATTTACAGAATATTAGTAGAAGAATTATAGAATTTAATATTGTCTTTACCTGGTAATTTAAAAATTTATTTGGATTTAGGGCGCCTCAACCGTTATGTGGTTTATGTCTGGAATATTAAATAATACTGTTTATTTTACTATTCACAATCACATTCTGGGTACAACCAGTGGCGTGGCAAACTATTTAGTAATCGGTGCCTACATTATTTAACAATACCCACCCACCCCCGACTTGCGTGGGTAACAAGGAGGTCTGGGGGCGTGCCCCAGTTTAGCCCCGCAGGGATTTCATAAATTTTGGTGATCCTAGAATGGATTTGGTCCGTTTTACCAGCAATTATTCTGATTTATTACATGTTGGATTGACCCATTTTTATGTAATGAAATTTTAAATGTAACAGCTGAAAGTTTTGTGTTTTCTTTGTTGAACTCATAAAGCCAACGGTTTGTTATTATTTTTGCCTTTCTCGTAGTGGCATAGCCAGGATAAAAAAAAACACATTGTGAAAAAAAAACACGGAGAATATCGGTGTGCTGGCACCTAAATAGAAATCTATGCATTTTGGAGAAAAACTTTGTGAATCTTTTCCTTTATATTTAAAACACTCAATTTTGTTATTATTTTCGTGTTCTCCGTTTTGCCAGAGCCATAATTTAGGATTTAGGAAAACTACAAAAATGCATAATATATTTAAATTTTAAACCAGGTTAAAAAATGGATATTTAAGGTAATTTGATACAAATCAGTTCGTTTTGGAGAAACACTTTGTAAACAAACACTAATCATTCAAATTATTATTTACTGTTTAGTTTCCGAATAGGAATTCAATATTTCAAGAAAAATATATACAATTTAATTCTTTTACGGACAAATTTGCTGTCTCGCTCTCATTGAAATCAAATGCTCTACTTCCTCGAAATTGTACTGCAAATACTTCAGTTCAAATAGCGCAAATAATGTTCTTCTTATTGCGTGTAGGCCTACCTATTATTGCATTCACGACGTGGATAATCCTGCTTCATAAAGACGGTGACGGGTGAAGTTATAACAGAAAACTAGAAAATGTTTTTGACGTTCTCATCCTCATGCCATTAGCTGTTTCTCAAATCCGTCAAATTTCCAACATCAATCAATCCAATCAAGCTAGTATAACAAACTTGTTGGTTCATGATGAATATCTGTCATGCATTTGTCTGTACTTTTTTAAAACTCAATCATGATTCATGAGTATGACAAGCTATTAACAACAGTCCAGTATTACCCTAAAGTAAGTAGAAGAGGTGTAGTAGCCATATAATTCAATAGGTGTGATTTTAAGAGAGTATAGGACATGCGTTTTTTTTAGGCAAATTGCTGTTTGCTCGGCCAACTGACACCACAGGTGTCTGAAATTTTGAACATATGTCACAAATGTGGAATTATCGGGCTCTGCAGTAACACATTTTTAAATTTTGTTTTAAAATAATTTATAACTAGGAAAACGCTTAAGTCCCGCCGCGTTGTTGGATGAGCGTAATTGGTGCATTGAGCTGCCATGTGTTATGCGGATTTTCTGTTGTTCTGTGAAAAAATCATTACAAAGTTGAAGATTTTTTTAAAAATTAATTTAAATTAAATAAAAAATAAACTTTAATTTTTAATTTTTTTAAATAATCGTAATTTTAAAAAAGAAAAAACCCGTAAAATTTCGATTTTCATGAGAAATAATTTTTCGATTGCGCTCAAATTTCACACGAATATCTTAATTCATAAAATTATGGTTCTGTGAAAAAATCATTAAAATCGGATAAAGCATGTAGGTGTTATAAGTCTAAGAATTTTTTTAAAAAATCGAAAAAAATCGTAAAATTGCGATTTTCATGAAAAATAATTTTTTGATTGCGCTCAAAAACGTGGCAGTTCTAAGTTCAGAGATTTCAAAGGCCTCCATAAAATTTCATCGCAATTGGAGTATCGGTTTAGCCGGAATCGTGCTGACAAACACACAATAATACAGAAAAAAAAAGAAAAAAAAAACATTCCGGATTTTTTTCTCCAGTGTAGTGAAATGGAATCTTCGTTTCGCTCGCTACGCTCATTCAACAAGACAATGCTTGATAGGGACCCTTCGCCGCGTCGATCACTTATTTCAAATACTTTTGAAGTTTCAGCCCAACTTGCAGGCTATCATAAAAAATATAACAAAATTAGAAATGTTTAAAAAACATAAGCTAGGCCATGGCTATAAGCAACAACAGTTACACTGGTTACCATGCATGGAATCCCCAGCCTTCTATATTAACATATTGCCATTGTAGGTGTAATCACAGCAATGCACATCAGCCAGTTACAAAGGCTATGTGTTCATCAAAAACATAAATCCAAAATATGCATACAAACGGGAGTTATAAGTTATAGAGTAAGATGATTAATCACAGTCTTTTGAAGAGGTCATTTTTTAAAACTAGGAAAACGCTCAAGTCCCGCCGCGTTGTTGGATGAGCGTAATTGGTGCATTGAGTTGCCAAGTGTTAGGCCAATTTTCTGTTGTACTGTGAAAAAATCATTAATTAGTTGAAGATTTTTTAAAATTAATTTAAATTAAATAAAAAATAAACTTTTATTTTTAATTTTTTTAATAAATCGTAATTTAAAAAAAGAAAAAATCGTAAAATTTCGATTTTCATTAGAAATAATTATTCGATTGTGCTCAAATTTCACACGAATATATTAATTCATAAAATTAAGGTTCTGTGAAAAAATCATTACGATCGGATAAAGCATGTAGGTGCTATAAGCCAAAGAAATTTAAAAAATCGAAAAAAGTCGTAAAATTGCGATTTTTTAAAGAAATTTATCTTTCGATAACGCTCAAATTTCACCCGAATATATCAATTCATAAAATTAAGGTTCTGTGAAAAAATTATTACAATCGGACAAAGCATGTAGGTGTTATGAATCGAAGAATTTTGTTAAAAATCGAAAAAAATCGTAAAATTGCGTTTTTTACGAGAAAAAAATAACCGATTGCGCTCAAAAACGTGGCAGTTCTAAGTTCAGAGATTTCGAAGGCCTCCATAAAATTTCATCGCAATCGGAGTATCGGTTTAGCCGGAATCGTGTGGACAAACAGACAAAAATACAGAAAGAAAGAAAGAAAGAAAAAAAAAAAACATTCCGGATTTTTTTCTCCAGTGTAGTGAAATGAAATCTTCGCTTCGCTCGCTACGCTCATCCAAAAATTAAATTAGTGTTCACGAATTTTGATTTTGTTAAAAACTCCCAAAATTGACCATATTCGTGATTTTTTTCCGACTGATTAAGTCAAAATTTGGAAAATCTGTGACCACAGGGCTGTCTATGTATGCTTTATTGACAACTTTGCAAAGTTTCATATACTTCGGATGCATCTTGGCCGAGCAAATAGCTATTTGCCAACAGCCAAATGTGTCCCATTCCCTAAAGTCATAATAAAGAAAAATATTTCGTTTCATTAAAAAGTAATGAGTGGGTGGTGATATTGTGAATTCTAAAAAAGTAGGTAGTGTTTGTGTGTCTATCAAAAGATGTAAATTAAAGAACATTTTGCTTAATCCCCAATTCTGTCTTGAGCTATTATAGCTGCTGAGTAATAGTACTCGGTACAGATACGTCAGGGGCTTAGTGGTAGTCTGTGAAACGCAGAATCGATGAGTAATGTGTTTGTTTCCCCCGCCTCCAGCTCGCTAGCCTGGCCGAATCGTTTAAAGATTGTCTTGACGTTTGTCTTGAGATAATAATGTGTCCTCCAAGGTCTTGCCTACAGGCGAGCGATCACAGTGTCACAGCTAACTTCCCCACCCACACTGCCTCATTCCAAGCTACAGCCTTTGCCATGGATACAAAACGAGAAAAAACGCAAGCCGTACGTACTCGCATAAACAGTGGCATTACCAAAAGCAACATTTAAAAAATTAATATCTTGACAATATCTTTTCTGACTAGCCAAACTTAATTTTTATTATACAACTAAGCAAAGCTAAAAAACATTTGTTTGGTTTTGTTTTGTTTTTGTTGTTTGTACCTTTTACCTTTTCCCAGTTGTCAATGAAAAGCTTTTTATAATTTTTCATTTTATTTGTATTAAATCAGTGTTCAACTGTAGCCTTTGATTAGTAATTGTAACCATCTCTTTAAAAAAAAGGGATCCACAAAATTAATATGCAATATTTTACAAGATTCATTTAAAACCTATTTGTCAAGAAAATGCAGTAAAAACTTTATCCAATGGCTAAACTGTAATAAAAAAAAATGAGTACAGAAAACGGGCATTAAAGATAAGGACCAAGGAGCAATTCTTGCCATTATATAATTTATAGGAGGTTCCTAAAATCCTCGGGCCTGATCATTTACTTCTCA
The DNA here is from genome assembly GCA_024449915.1 of Sweltsa coloradensis. Lineage (NCBI taxonomy): Eukaryota > Metazoa > Arthropoda > Insecta > Plecoptera > Chloroperlidae > Sweltsa > Sweltsa coloradensis. The sequence goes on along the minus strand of JAMZAV010000769.1, from coordinate 169,428 downwards.
CTAAATTTCTTCAACTAATGAATTCACAATTAATATATAAATAATTATTTTATTTATTTTATTTATTGTTAATTTAACGTCTATCCTATTCAGTTATAAAAACTGATTTACAAAGGAGGACAACTAAATAAATCTAATTACATAGATGCAGAAACAACAATAAATTACATTTTCGTAAATATTTGAAATAGTAGCATTACAACAACAATGCATTTAACACAAGAATTTTGATAGGTAGTTTTATTAAAATAGTATTTTCTTATATATTTTTTGTTGAAGACCTGCCGAGGAACAATTTCATGTCCGGTGATGGTGTTAACGCAGGCAACAAGGAAAAGGTTTTGAAATGAATGTCCAGAAGACTCGATCCCTAGCATTCAAGAAATCCTTGAGACAACGCTGTCGGCCACGATTACCACCGTAGGGTATTGAACACCAGCTCATCACTCATAAGTCACATCTCTCTTCATGTAATTTTGTTTTTATTTTTATGGCAAATTTATGTTCAAAAAGGGAATAGTAAATGATTAGGGAGGGATGAATAACATATTTTAAGCTCACATTGATATTGGAATGAAATTTGCGTACTTATTATACAAAAAACAATAAGATTTCTCTCAAAGTTCCAGAATGTATGAATTTTTTTACATTTTGTTAATTATTTTAGTTTTCCATGAAAATCTGGGTGAAATTTATTTTACCTAATTAATACTAAGTGCTGACTGCGAAGTTTACATGGAGGCCAAAATATTTTTCTAAAATATATCACATATTGTCTATAGTTGTGTTTTAATTCTAGGCACTCCTTTAATAAAAGCTTTATACATTAGCATCAATTTATAACTAGGGATGTGATTAAAAAAGTCAAAATTAGGAGGTCAAAGTGGTATTGAGAGTTGAAGGGACTTATGAACTAATGTGTAAATGGCTTCGAGCAATGCGACGTTACACCAAGTCTCACCGCATTGAACGTGCGGTAGACGACACAGCCTGATCACCGGTGGCTTGACAGCCTGCGCAAGCTGCCAAGGATTGGTTGCCTCCAATACCTCGGACCCCCGTGGTAGTATGTTCATCTCAGATCGTATATATGCTACGTGGGGAGTAAAAAACTGTTGGAGAGACTTTTTAGGCAATTCTTTAGCTGATTTTATCAATTTGACCACGCGTTATAGAGGTAAGTTTGTTTGAAACAATGTGTCCGAAAACATTTCCCCTACAATATAACAAGCTCAAAGAAGACACCAGCAGATAGTGATGTACGGTATCTGTTTCTCGATAACGCACTGCGCCGAGCCGACAACAGAGTGCGCGGCATGTCGGATATTCTGCGTTTAGTTCCAGAGTTGGCTAATAGGTTGCGACGAGACATGCAGTGCTTGCTTATCGGTGCAACAGTTGTCTTCTTTCTATTCGGTGCACTGGGGCAGTGACTGGGGTAATCCGGGGCTGGGGTGGTCCCGGAAGAAAAGACCCACAAATACAAAACTTTGGAAGAAAAAAAAAAACGGCAGCTAAGCTCTCCTTCGAAGGTCTTCGGTGTGAAGCTGGAGAATAGAAATTTAGCCCAAATTTTTTAATTTTTTTCCCAGTTTCGCATTGAAAAAAATAAGAGCATTTGCCTGTTTACGGAAACCAGCTAACCCTTTTTGTGTAAAAAAGTAAAATTTTAAAACTCGAAATCATAAAAAAAAATTGCTTGGCGCTCGTCAACAGACGAAATGATTTTACTTCTTTTCAATGCGAAACTAGGGCGAAAGGATGAAATGAAAAGTATGGCTCAACTTCTGTATATTATCTCACAGCATTTACAGCTGAAGACTTTTGAAGAAGAGCTTGGCTTCCGTTTTTTTTTTTTTTTTACAAATTTTTGTATTTGTGGGGGTGGGGGATATTACATCTTTTTGCCGTTTGTTTTTCCCATAAAAGGGGTGAATGATGGCTTTGATTTGTTTAGTTGTGTGCAGTGGTTCCCCCCCCCCCTCTCTCTCTCTCTCTCTCTCTCTCTCTCTCTCTCTCTGTGTGTCTTTGTCTCGCTGCTTTGATGTATACCTATAGTGTATTCCAACTTTGAAACTTCTCAGTTGTAACGTTTTCTTCAAATGATTACATTTTTTAAGTTCGGAGATGTTTTTTGACATTTTTGGGCTCACAATTTAGCCCCTTGTATTTTGGACGCTAGATATTTATAATGGTTAACATTGTGGTTAAAATTTCAAGTTTATACAAATTACCACGCCTTAGTAATTACGTGTTTTGTTTATTATCCAAAACTTTTATTTTCTCCGGTCCCTGTTACCCGATTTTGGTTTTGAAAGCAAAAGGCACTGCGTCTGAAGTACATCTAAGTGTGGTCTAAGTTTCATAGTTCTAAGATGTACCGTTTTCTCTGTAGGCTCTTATAACTTTTCGACAGAATTAACCCCCCCCAGCCAGCCGGAAGGATTTCAATCAACGATGTTGAGGCACTTTTTTTAACACAGAACGGGTTGTCGGATCGGGGTGATTTTTTTAGGTCATGGACCACATATCAGGTCATATACCGAGTCTCAAGATTGTAAATCTTACGGGGCGGCGTGTGCAGATAGCTGAAATGAACCCCCCCCCCCAACTCGGATAGCTGTCAACAGGGCCGAGTTCGCGCTTGGCTGCGGGCGAACGGCCGTCGCCCTAGATTCGTTGGTTCTTAGTGTATGATTGGAGTATTTTAGCGAGTTTTAGGTATTCTTTATAACATTTGTCAGTGGTGACTACTGACTGGGTGATGATTGTTGTAATTGCAAAACTATATTATGTATTATGTTCTGTGACTTGTTCACTTGACATTGAATTTCCTCATGTTTACCAAGAGATATATAGGCTAATAAATTATTTATATAATCGTGTAAGGTCATGGGTTCAAACTTCGTTGAGACCGGCAATCCTGACTAGAGGATTTGCCTATGTGCAAGTGATTGATTCCTCATAAACAGCCCTCGGGCATTCCCTTCACAAATCGTCGAACTCCAAAATTCCTAGTAAGGGCACCTGAAGAGGGACATGCTTTGACCCTGGTCAGGTTTCTCACGAGAAAGCTGCACCCAAACTTTCTTTCTACCAACAAAAAACACACTAGTGTAGTTATAGAACAAACAAGATTAGAATCTTCAAACCGGCACAATACGGCTAATATGTTCTAGCGCAAAAGTTCTATCGTTATCGTCAGTTGATGTTTACCATTGGCAATCTTGACTGAAACTTAAGTTCAATCCTTCGGTCAATAACATACGGCAAAATACTATGGACTGAGACAAGACAAGACCTCCCCCTACTTGTGATAAGTTACCTGAAGAGGGACACGATTTTACGAAAGTTTTTTGTAACTTTATTATTAGTATTATTATTAATATTACTATTTATTTGCTAGTTGTAAGCACTAATTCGTTTATTGTCTTTTGTAATTTACTCGTAATTATTTTCCCTCGCAACGCCTCGTTATTAAACTCAAACTTAGCCGCCACTTGCGGGCGCTGTTCCGAAGCGTGTGGCTCTTCGAGGACGTGGGTTCGAATCCCGCATATAAGGCATGTTTTTTTGTAATCGTCCTTATCGTCCTCATCATCAAATTCAAGTTTCAACTCGAACTTGTTCTTATCAGCTCCACTACACCCCACCCCCTCCCTCTCTTGACTTTTGTCAGCCAGTCTACGGTCTACCCACTCAGTCATGTGTCGGCTATCACTTCGTGCAGTGCAGTGTTGTTAGTGCGGTGCAGTGTGACTCATTCTCCCGGCGTCCGCTAACCAGGTAATTACGTAGGTAACAGTAGTATGTATATAGTCGTATCAGAGCCTGGAAATGGAACAGACTCTAACGCTTGAACTTTCCCACTTACCTTTAGATTATAGCGAACAATTTATTCAAATTTCATACAAGTAGGCTTATAAGATACTTATTATATTATATTATATATGATATATATGATATTATTATACTTATACTTCATACAAGTAAGTAGATGTGGATATTTCAGATACATTCCACAGTCATCACTATTCACCATAAATTCATCGTCTCCATTAGAAAACTGTATTAGGGTAATGATGATGACTATGATGATGATGATTTATGTTGCTTATCGTCTCTATTAATGCTAAGACTATTTGAGACGATCAGTGTTGATAGGTTACGATGACGGACGGTTAAAAAAAAGTGTTGTGCGGGATTCGTACCCCTCGAACTAGTCCCCTAATCGTTCGTGCCACCGAGGGCGGCTACAGTCTATCAAGTATTTTCTTACCATACGAAGCTAACACTAATTCTTCGAATCAATGATTAGAAGCAACACTTTCATGTCACTTAGGCCTACCATGACCATCAAGATTATTGAATCAATGAGCTGTAAAAGTCACATCAAAAGATTATATTTCTTTCGTTTTCTAATCTGATTATATATTTTTTTAAACTAATTTTTTACAAATTCGGACAACATTTTCAATGTTTATAAAACTGACTTACCGTGACTACGATATAAATAAAAATGGTATTTTCGAAATCCAACTAATTGAAAAAATACTCTTTTATTCTTCTTGATTTCAGGATTGTTGTATCATGAAAATAACATAGGTCTAGTTATTTTGTAATGGCTATTTTCCAGAAACATCGCATTATGATAAGATGACCATATTTTACAAGTTAAAAATCGGGACAATTACTGACGTGTAAGCATTTGTACCCCAAGGACCATGTCGGGGTCTGGTCTGGGGCAGAGCCCCCATCCGCCAGAGGAGATTTTTTAAAGATAATATTTGCGTCAAATACCCAGAAAATAGCTTTCTGACATGAAAATATGAATTAAATATGCATGGTTGTAAGTGTACATTTTTGTAGTCATAAAACCTTTTTCTAGTGGTTCAAAAATGACAGTACAAATCAAAATACAAACATTCAGCAGATAAAATGTATTGATGAGGGCATCATCTACTAATGAAGGCCTAATCAATAAGAATAAAGATAATTTGAAATTGCATTTAATTTGTATAATATGGATGGTTAAACTTTTAATACACTTTGTCTTTACAACGCAATAATAAGTGTAGGTATGTAATAAATCAAAAATGTAGTTCAGTTGTGTGATTGATACATTTTGATTTTCCATTATCTAAAAAACAAAATCAATGCAAATAATGACTGAAAAAATTAGTGGCGTGCGAGTCCTGGTTTTTGAGTTCGAGTCGAGTTCGAGTCGAGAACTTAAAATAACTCAAGTATTGAGTCCGAGAACTTCGTCTTATTTTTTTAATTTCACTTTTATACTCTTTGACGATATTTATTATTTACAATATTATGAACAATATTTATTTTATTTATTGTAAGTCTAAATGTAAGCTCCAAACGTGAAGACTTAAGTACCACCTAATTGATTTAAAAATGTTCCCTCTTTCTTGATCATTTTAATGATCAAGCCTAATGTTATTAGGGCTTGGCTATGGCATTCAGTTAGTTATATTACGTGAAAATGTTGAAACAAACATTATGGTGACATATTTTTATTATTTGTGCCCCAAAACAGTTCAAAACTTCCAAAATGAATATAAATGTGTATCAAAAGACTCGTGTTACTATTATGGCTAAGTAATCAGCATTGGTAAGGTAGCGCCAAAATACGATTTTAGGCGATTTTTACGTTTTCACACACATGAGTGACCCGGCACCTCCACCAAAATCATTAATAATACTCGCACACCAGAGAAATGAATTCTCTCTTGGAAGTGTAACAACTATTTTATTGTTTTTACTATTAGTATTTTTCAGAGGAGAGTGTTTTTTAAAGTAAAACATTATCCTTCCATGCACGATATAGTTAAGAAAATACTAGGACACTTTCTTCCCGAAATTGCAAACCGTACAAACACGTCATTTTAATGAGTCTCTCGGGACACCGGTACAAGTGTTCTGAAAACGGTACGTCTGTCTGGTCAGCTTACACAATGATAACTTGAGTGTGAGAGCATCGTATACAGATATAAGTTTGTAGTACTGTACAGACGATTGAAGATGTGTACAAGATTGTTGTAGTTTTCAATATTCTCGGCTCAGATTGCAAGTTACACTTCGCAAGTGGAGGATTAGTTTTGTGACATTTTTGTATTAAACTTGAGTAACAACGATCGGTCAACTCCCTGAATACTTGTTCCACTTTATGCTACTTTTTGTCTTTGAATTGCTTTCAAACTTTTCTAGGTCCGGAAATAGAAAATAATACGAAAATGCTTAAGTTTGAAGTACATTTTATTGCCCTCAAATTCTGTTCTACATCTGCTTAAAAAAGTCTTGATCAATAAAACCATGCGTGATACGTTGTTAGGTACAGGAAAGAGGAGACAGCTTCCCACATGTATACTATTAATAATACCGCCAAAAGTTTATTATTATAATTCTTATTATTATTATTATTATTATTATTATTATTATTATTATTATTATTATTATTATTATTATTATTATTATATTATTATTATTATTATTATTATTATTATTATTGTTGTTGTTATTATTACACAACTAAAATTACCGACCATTATCTTATCGCAGCGGATTTGTATGCACCTGCGTCTGTTAGTCAAATCGAGGGTCCTTCACATAAAAAAAATACGTTTTAACGAACGAGTGCTAAGGCAAAAAATTGGAATGTTGTGATTGGCCAGCTATGGAATTAGATGATTGTAATGATCTTTATGAAGCAGTTGGGCAATTCCACAGCTAAGTGTCCCTGACTAGAGAAAATGAAATATTTTTATAGAAATATATTCCATGAAAATTAAAGTAAATTAATATGTTGTGCTTTGGAAATAGTTTATAAAAGTCCATAAAATTATATTTTTCCTCACTTTTGCATGCATTTTAATTTTCACTTTACCACTGCAGGTTGGAGAAATTTGTAAGAACATATTTTAGTTATTTAAATTTTGGGTATATTTTTAAGCAAAAACATTCATTTAAACTCCTTTCAATACTTACATGTTGGATTGACACGATAATACAAAAATAGTTAAATAATTGAACGAACTTTAGCCATTTAACTCTTTTTACCAATACACTGTTTCCTAATGTAATTCCGTTACCAAACATCAATACTTTTAAAATATCTATGTATTTGTATACTTAATTGACAACAAAAGTAGTTTTCTTCTAATGTTTCACTAGAATAAGGAAGAGTTTAATCAAAAATAGTTTTAAAAATATGTATTTACTCCATATTTATTGGTAACGGAATTACGTAACGGAATTACAGAACACTATTGCTTCGAAAACAGTGTTAAATGTTGATAAAGTAGATCCCGTGTTTAGTTATCACCCTTTTTTTCATTAGACTATTGATCATTAAGAGTTAGATTTAACCATGTGCAAGCCATTTTGAAAATTTATTAATTTATTCCGTTACCAAGGTTTGTAAATTCTGTTACCGAAAATAAATACCTTAAAACAGTTTAAATATCAACCAAAATGCCAAACATCCTTAAAGATTTTCAAAATTGCATTACACCATCATTAAGAGTTAAATTAAACCGCATGCAAGCATTATTAAAATGTGTAATTTGCTGGGGTAATTCCGTTACCAGGGGTCGTAATTCCATTACATAATATAAATACAGTTTAAATATAGTATTTAATTATTTTTAATGAAGTATGTTATTTATGTTTAGTACTATGCTTCTAGATGTTGTAGAAGCTGCAAAATATATATTTTATTGCACCATTCACAGGTTTTCAACAATTAGTACTAACTAAACCAGTGACACATGGCACTTTCAGCGTAATTCCGTTACTAGTCAAAAACCTGCCTGAAAAATCAATAAAATCATTTTAAAATAAAATAAATTTGTGCTAAATTTAGTTCAATTGAAGTCCTATGTAAGTCAGTTTATAGAACAGTTATACAAGGTTACCTTATTTGAAATATTGTCTTTTGAATGTGTTGTTAGCTCTCTGAAATGTAATTCCGTTACCGTGGAATAGCCCAGTTGTAAAAAACTTTAAAAGTTGTTATAAGAGTGCTAGCTGTGCCGCCGGCGCAAAAAAAGAAAGATGAAAAAAAATGTTGGATGACACCTTGTCTATTAGTGTGCATTAAAGAGAGGGACACTCTATTTAGGAAGTGGAAAAATTGTAAGCACGTCGCTATCAAATCAATGTATAAGATTGAGTACAAATCTGCGCGTAACATGGTAACTAAACATAGGTTTGGCTTAATTAAATTTCTATAAAGACCAAATATATAATTCGAGAAATAATCTGAAAGAAACTTGGCAAACAATTAGTGGAATCTTGGGTAAAAAGAAAAAAAACTTTCTGTAGACGAAGTAATCCATATCCATTTAGGGAAACAAAACACAAAACAGTGACAAGGTGATAGCTGATACTTTTGCGGAAATCATTTGTGAGAGAAGTGAAGGAGATTCAACACGAGTGTGGCATTCGTACTAGCCGTAACGTTAAAAAAGTCGTGGAATGCCAATCCTTTTTTTATGCCCCTCGTAAGTGAAACACGAATTCCAATCAATTATAGAGAATATGGATGATAATAAACAGCCAGGCTGGGATGGTATCAGAGTTCAGGATTTAAAAATTTTTGAAATATGAGATTAGCCCAGTTTTAGCCAAACTAGTAAATTTATCGATTGAGTCAGGAACCGTTCCCCTCAAACTTAAAGATATCAGTAGTTCGTCCTATCTATAAGAAGGGTGATCATATGTCATATTCCAATTATAGACCAATAGCACTCCTCTCTGTTATAGAGAAAATCTTGGAGCGGTGTGTAGCCGACAATTTGTCTGCCTATCTGGAAAAATTTAATATAATTGATAAATTGCAATATGGTTTCCAAAAAGGAAATGCACAAAGTGACTTGCTTGTAAAATTCTCAGACTTCGTTAACACTAAATTAAACGATAACATGCATGTAGTTGCCCTATTTGTAGATTTTTCGAAAGCATTCGATACATTAAACCACAGTTCATTAGTGGATATGCTTGAAAATGTTGGTATTAGAGGTCAAACCTTAAAATGGTTCACTAGTTTTTTAACAGATTGGAAACTCTCAGTAAAAATAGGAGAATGCTTCAGTGAATATAGAGAGGTTGCGACTGGAGTACCGCAAGGCTCTATCTTGGGGCCAATTTTGTACCTGATTTATGTTAACAATATGACTAAATGTGTAAAACACTGTACTGTGTTCATGTATGCTGACGATAATGTTTTGTTATTTGCTCATAAGAACCTAAAAATGGCTGAATCTACTTTGCAGCGGGACTTCACTCAATTATTAATGTGGACGCACGATTATGATCTCGTTATTAATGCTGACAAAACCAAGATTCTACATATGTGCTCACCTCTGAATCAGAAACAGGCATTCAACCTCTTAAAATAATGATTCCATTCTTATGAGTGTTTGCATGATATCGTAAATAAAAAAAAAAACTGTGTACGGTGTAGTGTTGAAATTGAGTCTGTTGACAGCCATGTCTATTTAGGTGTCTTAATTGATAGATTCATGACGTGGAGGCCGCATATTATCTCCTTATGCAAGCGTTTAAGATCCTGTGTATTTCAATTATTCAAATTAAAGTTGGTACTTCCGTTTAAACTTTTAAGGTCAGCTTACACTGCGATCGCCGAGTCAATCATCTCTTATGGCCTCGATCTTGGCCTGGGGCTTTGCATAAATTTAATAACCAACCTTCAAAACACAATGATTAGAACTATGACACCATGCTTTTTAAAAAGAAATCCAAGATATAACAGCATACAAATGAAATATCACTTTTGCAATGTACTACCTGTATCATACCTATTTAAGTTTAGATTTATTTTAAAATTTTATTTCAATAGACAATATGAAGCAAACGAACGTGGTCGAAATCAAGAGGGAATTACTTTTTGCCTAAATTCAATAACAAATATGGAAAACGAACACTTTTTTATTTGACACCTGCTATTTTCAACAGCCTACCTGGTCATCTGCGCAATCTAGAAAAGATCTCAGCCATTAAATCTGAATTAAAGTTTTATTTGCTCGATTGTTTATGTGCAGTCTAACAACACCTAATCATTCATCTCAATTCCCAATTTGCTTTCATTTTTATTTTTTATTGCAGTTGTTCCATTTACTATTTTCATTATGTATCCTATTGGTTTGCTTTAAGATTTGATTACGAATGACAAGTCTGTTTGTTTGTTTTTTTGGAGGAGTCTTTAAATATTTTGATACTTGGTGCAAGTATGTAAATTTATTCATCTAATACTGTGTGTGTTTCTGTGTTACCTCAAGTATAATATTTTTATATTCAATATTCAAGTTTTTTTTTTTTTAGTTTGTTTTGTTATACAGGACGGTGTTCCACTGAGTTTGTTCTATTTTCTTTGTTATTGTTGTAATAACTTCGCACAACACCGTAGTTGTATGTAATGTACACATTGTTGTGGTTTAAAACCACAGACAAGCCTTACTTTAAGGCTTTGTGGACCGAAGCATATAAAAATGGACACATATGTAATAAATGAATAAAAAAAAACAAAAAACAAATATTACTATTATTATTATTATTATTATTATTATTATTATTATTATTATTATTATTATTATTTTTTTTTTTTTTTTAATTATTATTATTATTATTATTATTATTATTATTATTATTATTATTATTATTATTGGATGAGCGAAGCGAGCGAAGCGAAGATTCCATTCTACTACACTGGAGAAAAAAATCCGGAATGTTTTTTTTTCCTTTCTTTTTTTCTTTTTTTTTTGTATTTTTGACTGTTTGTCCACACGATTCCGGCTAAACCGATACTCAAATTGCGATGAAATTTTATGGAGACCTTCGAAATCTCTGAACTTAGAACTGCCACGTTTTTGAGCGCAATCGGAATTTTTTTTTTCATGAAAATCGCAATTTTACGATTTTTTTCGATTTTTATAAAATTTCTTCGACTTATAACACTTACATGCTTTATCCGATTTTAATGATTTTTGCACAGAACCTTTATTTTATGAATTTAGATATTCTTGTGAAATTTGAGCGCAATTGAAAAATATTTATCATACAAATCGATATTTTACGTTTTTTTTTCGTTTTTAAACAATTCTTTGACTTTTTATCCGATTGTAATGATTTTTTCGCAGAAGCTTAATTTTATTAATTAATATATTCGTGTTAAATTTGAGCGAAATCGAGAAATTATTTCTTATAAAAATCGCAATTTTACGATTTTTTTTTTTTACAATTACGATTGATTAAAAACAAATTTAAAAAATGAAGTTAATTTTTTATTTAATTTAATTAAATTTTTAAAAAATTTCAACTTATAATGATTTTTCCACAGAACAACAGAAAATTCGCATAACACATGGCAGCTCAATGCACCAATTACGCTCATCCAACAACGCGGCGGGACTTAAGCGTTAAGCGCTTAAGTCCCGCCCGCGTTTGTTGCCGCGTTGTTGGATGAGCGTAATTGGTGCATTGAGTAGCCAAGTGTTATGTGGATTTTCTGTTCTGTGAAAAAATCATTACTAAGTTGAAGATTTTTTTTAAATTTATTTAAATTAATTAAAAATAAACTTTAATTTTTAATTTTTTTTAGTTAATCGTAATTTAAAAAAAGAAAAAAAATCGTAAAATTTCGATTTTCATAAGAAATAATTATTCGATTGTACTCAAATTTCAAACGAATATATTAATTCAAAAAATTAAGGTTCTGTGAAAAAATCATTACAATCGGATAAAGCATATGTTGGTGTTATAAGGCAAAGAATTGATTTAAAAAAGAAAAAAACCCGTAAAATTTCGATTTTCATGAGAAATAATTTTTCGATTGCGCTCAAATTTCACACGAATACCTAAATTCATAAAATTAAGGTTCTGTGAAAAAATCATTACAATCGGATAAAGCATGTTGGTGTTATAAAAATCGAAAAAAAATCGTAAAATTGCGATTTTTCATGAGAAATAATTTTTCCGATTGCGCTCAAAAACGTGGCAGTTCTAAGTTCAGAGATTTCGAAGGCCTCCATAAAATTTCATGGCAATCGGAGTATTGGTTTAGCCGGAATCGTGCGGACAAACAGACAAATATACACAAAAAAAAGAGAAGAAGAAGAACAAAGAAAAAAAAACATTTCGGAATTTTTTCTTTAGTGTAGTAGAATGGAATCTTCGCTTCGCTCGCTACGCTCGCTACGCTCATCCAATTATTATTATTATTATAATAATATAATGTTTTTAAGCATAAGCCCGTTTTGAGGACATTATTAGTGAATGATAACAATTGCCATAAAAAATATTATTATTTTGATTAAATAAAGGTGTGTCTACTGTCTTGTGTCCTCGATAGCCCAATTGGTAGAGCTATGGCGCGTTACGCCAGAGGCTCTGGGCTCGATCCCCAGTAGGGTAATACTTTTGTGGTACTTGTTATCATTCATTATTATTATTATGTATGTGTGGACTCCACGAGCCGCCACTGGTGTGGATTATATGCAAAGTAAACTTGAATCTGGGAGTTTGTTGTTCCTTTACGTTTCTGACAGCAAATGAGAGAGACTATGAGCGAATGGTTACTGTTATATATCACGAACAAGGATGATAAAATAAAGAACAAACGAGTCAAGGAAAAGTAGGTAGAAAAAGAATGATAAAAGTAGTGGAATACTATTACACAGAAATCAGGTCCAATGTGGGACTGGAGTCCACGTCCGCTTGGTAGTGAAAACTCGTCAAGGACAACTTGTATAGTGGTGCTAAGTTAAAATAATAGGACTATATAGAAAGATAATGGGAAAGATAATCTGTAAATCGAAATTATGATGTAGAAATCAAGATAATGAAAGTCAATTTTAAATTCAATACAAAACGTTAAAATAACAACATTTTGATTTTTTTCCAAATTTAAATACAACAGAATGCAAATTAGATACCAATATTGAGATAGGTACCTACCATTGTTTGGAAGACCGCAGTACGTAAGTTAATTATACGCAATCTTCGCAAACCTACGTTGGTCTGGTCCACCAGGCTCGATCAAGCTATCATGAATGAAGTGCTTGTCATCTCGTAATATAATAGGTAGGCCTACTGTCCACTTCTCGTGGAATGAACTTCTCGATCGTTGAGGCTTTCAGACTTGGCGGCCCAGCTAGCCAATGTGTAGAAGTAGCTATTTACATACTCTTCTAGGTGAATATGTTTTCACGTTACACTATATACTATTCTATATAATATATAATATTATATAGGCTACTCACTCATATATTATGAATTGTATTATATGTAAAAACACATACCGTCGGTTTAAGTGTACTGCAGGTATACACTGAAACTTCGCCACACCACTGCTTTGTTCACATACTAAACAGTTACCTTTGCGTCTTCAGTAACTTTTTCTTTAATATATTGTTTGTAAGACACATCAATAACTTCAGGAGCCTACTAACTTTGCATACCTTCGACGCATTGGAAACGACCCTTCGTCGCTGAAGAATGTACATATAGGTCTGACATTGCCAAGCTAATTGAATAGTTTCCATCTCTCCCTGTACCCTTATGGGTCCTCTGTTGGACTGGATCCGACAAGTGTATTTTTCACACTTTACTTCACCCCCATAAAAAAATTTAAAATATATATATATGATTTTTTCTTTTAAATAATTGACAAAAAAACAGGACCAAAAAGGTTAATTACATGGCGAGTATGAGGTAGATATACAACACTCATGAATACTGCGGGAGCGTGCGCTTTGTGTACAGGTCACAGATATCGTAAATATCGGCCGTAAAACTGTTTACCACCTTTTTATAGCTAAAGCGCTACCTATATAATTTTAATAATGAATATTTATAAAACCACCAGAGAAAAGTGTGTATGCTTCAAAAAATGTTTAGCAGCATTGAAAGTATGATGATTGAGATGGGTTGGACAGAAAAATGACTGGATAGAGGCAGGCAAGGAATATAATAATTACGTCGGGGAAGGTGAAGGATGTAATGGCAGAGCAGAGGAAAGAAGAGAGCCTTGGGAGGGATGTCCGAGGGCTGTTTAAGTGGACTCATCCCTTAAACCTCGGATAAAACCTTCAGTCAGGATTGCCGGTCTCGCCGAGATTCGAACCCGGGACCTCCCGGGACTGTTACTAACGTGGTTGACAGTCTTGTAGTTGTTGTTAATTGTAATGTCCAACGAGTATGACATTATCATTATTAGAATGGCACATACCAATTTATATTTTACATAATAAAATTCAGACTGTCACATTTTCTAATAGATAAATGAAAATATATTTTTTTTATATTGGCACTACCAATGATTGATATTTTACCATAAACCTAACTACATGAGGTAACATATTAAAATGTATTCTTCTTAAAAGACAATTTTACCATAATATTCAGTCTCTATCGGGATGTGAGAAGTCGGTATCGATTACAATACAGGCGAGTTCTTCTCGAAACGAATAACTAGCACGATAAAATTATTATTATTATGTCATAATTCAGATGTTTCACGTATACACAATTTATCAAACGTATCGTATTGTACTATTGTATTTTATTAGCAGCTGTGGATTACATGTGATGCAGTAACTAATACGTGTATCGTAACATAAGCATTGTCAGAATTGTTGGTGTATATATACTCATTGCATAATTTACAATTACAAACTACTTTACTATAATACAAGTAAAGTGGGTAACAAAGAGACAAAATTATTAACTTGGTATAAGTTAGTGTTACACTTTCTACAGCGTACTTGAGGGATTTCGATTTACTGTAGAAAACTTTAGAATTCTGAAAGGGGATATTACCCCAATTTTTTTTTTCACCACATGATCTATAGCAAAATACTACAATAAAATGACCGATTAAAAAATTATATCTTGTAACTGTGATTTTACACGAATTAAAAAAATATATATCAAGAAAATAGCGAAAATTGGCGTTATGGGAAATTTCTTAAATCGGATTTTAACTGCTTCTTTTTTGTTCCACATAGATACTTGAGCATCATAACAATAAATGGCCCTTTATAACATCGTGTCTTGAAACTGGGCACAACAATACACTCAAACACGCAAAAATATGCATTCCACAATCACACCCCTTCTTGGTAATCAGCCTATTTTGACCGAACTACTTGCCCAAATTACAAAACAAAATATAGAGAATTTATAGAAAAGTCTGTAGAGTACGTCAACAATGTCCAATTTTTTTTATCAAAATCCTCCCAAGGTCACGGGGTATAAAGATCGTCCCCATGTTATTTCTTATGGGAGATTTTTGCCGATGGGACCTAGCTCGAAAAATACCAAGTTTGACAATTTTTTGGGGGCTCAATGGTATACCCAATAATGTTTCTGTTAATTTCTAAATTGGTAACTATAGCTAGCCCGAATGAAATATATTTTTTGGGTTTAGGGGGTGAATACCCCTTAAAGTAAATTCACTAATTCTTGAGGAAACTTTATTAAAGAACAGTTACATACCAGATACTAGACAAGCAACAAAACAATAGAAAATGTACCTATTCGTATAAGTACTTTGAAATATACATACACATAAGATAAAGACACATGAAATGACTTTTGCGGATTTGTTTGTATTTTTATCTTCGAGAAACTCCTCAATTTAGTAGTATTTGCCAGGAACAATGCTAATTTACGTTAACATGTGAAGAAGCTGGGCGAGACAATTATGCTGGGTGGAGGTTAATAAAAAGCCATTTGCTTGAAGTTCCATACCAGTACCTTAATTCCCATGTCCTGCATTAGCTGTCGTTACCAAGTCTATGTTTTAAGTTCATAATAAGTAATAAACATATGGTTACTATTTATACAATATGCATCTGGCGTTATTATATAAACCCATAAACCCATATGGTGTTATGGTGTTGTCTTTGCGCTCTTGAGGGCCGCGTATGTTGCTTGTTGTATAGTTCTGATTGTGATTATCGCTAGAAAGCCTGTCGTCTGTTGCTTGTTGTATAGTTCTGATTGTGATTATCGCTAGAAAGCCTGTCTGAAGCACGGCTTTCTGAGCAACAATCAAAAACATAACATACAACTATTGATCTGATCTTCTATCTTCAACGTATTCTTCTCGTGCATCTGAAACAAACCATCAACATTATCAAGCTATTAGGTCTGTTATGAAACAAACATACCACAAAACAAACACAAGATTCATGTGTATTTGTAAAGTTTGGAATTTGTTGAATAAATAGCAATAATAATAATTTAAAAAATACTATAATAATAATTATTTTTATTTTTATTTATTTATTCTTAGCACAATTTTTTACACAAACTTGGCATAAAACCGGCCCCCACGAGCTAAAGGCTCGCGTGGTGGCTAGCACACAAATACATACACAATTACACCCTCAGTGCCGCCATATTATATATAGTTGAATAATTGAAAAATATTATGGTACGGTACAATCCGAGATTTTTCAAATTTAAAAATTTAAAAATTTGAAAATTTGAAAATGTAAAAATTCATCACAATAACACGAAGGAACTCAAAAGCAAAAAAACATTTTTATATACTAGGAAGCACAAACGCTTTTTCAGGCGCGTTGTTGGATGAGCGTAATTGGTGCATTGAGCTGCCATGTGTTCATGAGAAATAATTTTTCGATTGCACGAAAATTTCACTGGAATATATGAATTCATAAAATTAAGGTTCTGTGAAAAAATCATTACAATCGGATAAATCATGTAGGTGTTAAAAGTCGAAGAATTGTTAAAAATCGAAAAAAAATCGTAAAATTGCGATTTTCATGAGATATAATTTTTCAATTGCGCTCAGAGTCTCACACGAATATATTAATTCATAAAATTAAGGTTCTTTCAAAAATAATTACAATCGGGTAAAGCATGTAGGCGTTATAACTTATAGGTCGAAGATTTTTTTTTAAAATCGAACAAAATCGTAAAATTTCGATTTTCATGAGAAATAATTTCTCGATTGCGCTCAAAAACATGGCAGTTCAGAGATTTCGAAGGCCTCCAGAAAATTTCATCGCAATTGGAGTATCGGTTTAGCAGGAATCGTGTTAATAGACACAAAAAAATACAAGCAGAAAAAAAGAAAAAAAGAAAAAATTAAAAATATTACGGATTTTTTTCTCCAGTGTAGTGAAATGGAATCTTCGCTTCGCTCATCCAAAAAACAGACTCATTAACTCAATCTTAGGGGTTACAAACAACTTACTCTTAGACATATTATAAGACATACATTAAGACAATAATAATAATAGTAATGTTTAAACCCTCAAAACCCACAACATTTGGTCATTATGGTTAAGACATGTTTCTATTTAACTATAATGTAATCAAAATATTGGCTAAAATAACTGCAGTTGTCTGTCATTCATTAACAAAATGTTTCATCAAATGTTCACACAATTATTGTTATCTTATCTTTTCCTTCTAATTGAAATTTTACTTGAAAGAAATTTGGCAGACTTACAATTAAAAGTGCAAGTCAGTCCTGGTCCTGGAGAAAGAGAAAAAACAACTAATTATCCTATCATCCTGTAAAAGAAAATAACACAAATCTGGCACTTTCTATTGGCTCTCCCCGTGTAAAGTTTGACCATGCAGCTATGCCTATCGCCTCGTGTCTTTCTCCTAAAGCTTGGCTCGAACAAGGTTTCGCACTCGGGAATTGCCAGAGGACAATGACAGTATTCATAAAGCGCTTCTAGTTGTAGCATGGATGATTGAAGGGTCATGCTTCGGTGCGTGGTCGTCTCGATGCAGTGGAACCAAGGTCTGTCAAGATAGCTAGCTAGGTTGTCTCATTCTATACACAAAACAAAAACACCAATAGCATGGGGAAACACAAAATAAGTTACATCGCTACACAAAATAAAATAAGTCAGTCTTAATATGATCATCCCCCCCCCCCCCCCAGCTTAAGAGACTCAAGGGAATATATTTTACATTTACATGCCATTTTGTATCTGTCTATACTTCTTGTTTTTCTTCAAGGTATTTTACATGGAGAACACTCAACTACTTATAAATAACAAAATATCTATCAAAAAAAATCTTTACTTTCTTTTTTTTCATTTGACAGGTTCTCTCTCTCTCTCTCTCTCTCTCTCTCTCTCTCTCTCTCTCTCTCTCTCTCAGCCTCTCTCTCTGCCTCTCTCTGTCCAATATTGTATGTAATGCGAAACCGTTCATTGATAAATAAATGTATATTTATTTGGTCGAAGTTGAGCAGTGTCCTATATATCCTATGTATCCATCCATCATCCGATTTTGTCGGACGTGACAGCATACGGGTTTTTTCCCAAAATTTAAAGTTATATTGAAAATTTTATGGTACGGTACAATCCGAGATTTTTCAAATTTAAAAATTTAAAAATTTGAAAATTTGAAAATGTAAAAATTCATCACAATAACACGAAGGAACTCAAAAGCAAAAAAACATTTTTATATACTAGGAAGCACAAACGCTTTTTCAGGCGCGTTTTTGGGTTTGACGTAATTGGCATTGAGCTGCCATGTGTTCATGAGAAATAATTTTTCGATTGCACGAAAATTTCACTGGAATATATGAATTCATAAAATTAAGGTTCTGTGAAAAAATCATTACAATCGGATAAATCATGTAGGTGTTAAAAGTCGAAGAATTTTTTAAAAATCGAAAAAAAATCGTAAAATTGCGATTTTCATGAGATATAATTTTTCAATTGCGCTCAAAGTTCACACGAATATATTAATTCTAAAACTAGGAAAACGCTAAAGTCCCGCCGCGTTGATGGATGAGCTTTTTAAAATTTTTAATTTGCATAAGATATCTTTATTTTTTGCAAGTTCTTTGTTTTGCTGCCTACGCATTGTGGGTTTGATTGTTGTCAAGTTTCTTTTGTTACCTGTCAATTGGTATTATTTACCGAAAAAAACTTATATTAAAGCTTTATTTCTATGGATTCTGGCAAACTATTTAAACTTTTTCTTTAAAAGGTACTACATCACCATAACCTTAATGTCCATGTATAATATGAACGTTGTAGCCCCCCCGTTTGGTAGAATTGGCCCAAATGGCACAAATATCGCAAAAAAAATCAAAAACTTATATTAAAAGCTTTATTTCTATATATTGTGGCTATTTTTTTCAACTTTTTTTTCCCAAAAGGTACTACATCACCATAACCTTAATGTCCATGTATAATATGAACGTTGTAACCCCCACCCTTTTTGGTCAGAATTGGCCCAAATGTCACGAAAAAATCGAAAAATCGTAAAAGTACGATATTCATGAGAAAAATTTCTTCGATTGTACCCAAAACAATACCCCTCTAAGTTAAGAGATTTCGAAGGGTCCTGTCAAATTTTCATCAAGTCGGATATGCCGTTTGCCTGGTAGAGAGTTAACAAACAGACAGAAAAATAAACAAACAAAAAAAAAACAAAACAAAAAAAAAACACCCGAGCTAAATTTTTTGGGGGTCAGTGAAATTGAAGTCTTCGCTTCGCTCATCCAATTAAGGTTCTGTCAAAAATTATTACAATCGGGTAACGAATGTGTGCTATAAGTCGAAGAATTTTTTTAAAAATCGAAAAAATGGTAAAATTGCGATTTTCATGAGAAATAATTTCTCGGTTGCGCTCAAAAACGTGGCAGTTCTAAGTTCAGAGATTTCGAAGGCCTCCAGAAAATTGTATGGCAATTGGAGTATTTCACACACTGTTCGTGTTAACAGACACAAAAAAATACAAACAGAAAAAAAAGAAAAAAAGAAAAATATTCCGGATTTTTTTCTCCAGTGTAGTGAAATGGAATCTTCGCTTCGCTCGCTACGCTCATCCAAAAAATGACTCATTAACACAATTTTGGGGGTTACAAACAACTTACATTTAAGACATATAAGACATACATTAAGACAATAATAATAACCATAATAATAATAGTAATGTTTAAACCCTCAAAACCCACAACATTTGGTCATTATGGTTAAGACATGTTTCTATTTAACTATAATGTAATCAAAATATTGGCTAAAATAACTGCAGTTGTCTGTCATTCATTAACAAAATGTTTCATCTAATGTTCACACAATTATTGTTATCTTATCTTTTCCCTCTAATTGAAATTTTACTTGAAATAAATTTGGCAGACTTACAATTAAAAGTGCAAGTCAGTCCTGGTCCTGTAGAAAGAGAAAAAACAACTAATTATCCGTTGATCCTGTAAAAGAAAAGAACACAAATCTGGCACTTTCTATTGGCTCTCCCCGTGTAAAGTTTGACCATGCAGCTATGCCTATCGCCTCGTGTCTTTCTCCTAAAGCTTGGCTCGAACAAGGTTTCGCACTCGGGAATTGCCCGAGGACAATGACAGTATTCATAAAGCGCTTCTAGTTGTAGCATGGATGATTGAAGGGTCATGCTTCGGTGCGCGGTCGTGACGATGCAGTAGAACCAAGGTCTGTCAAGATAGCTAGCTAGGTTGTCTCATTCCTGTACACACAACAAAAACACCAATAGCATGGGGAAACACAAAATACATCGCATCGCTACACAAAATAAAATAAGTCAGTCTTAATATGATCACCCCCCCCCCCCCCCCCCAGCTTAAGAGACTCAAGGGAATATATTTTACATTTACATGCCATTTTGTATCTGTCTACTTCTTGTTTTTCTTCAAGGTATTTTACATGGAGAACACTCAACTACTTATAAATAACAAAATATCTACTGCCTCTCTCTGTCCAATATTGTATGTAATGCGAAACCGTTCATTGATAAATAAATGTTTATTTATTTGGTCGAAGTTGAGCAGTGTCCTATATATCCTATGTATCTCATCTCATTTCATCCTGGATTTTTGTCAGGACGTGAATCAAGCATTTTACAAAAATCAATATCAATGTGTATGCAAGATTTTTTCATTCTTTACCTTGTAGAGAAATTAAAAAGCAATTTCCTCTCTATAGCAAATTAGCCCTATAACCACGGCGTCCCAGCGTTTTGTCCCTTCAGGCGGCAGGCCACTTCCTGCTTGTAACTCGTTTACTTTACTGGGGGCAGAGAGATCTTGTTCATGACTCTTCTAGTCGTAATGTTGCACCCTCTGAACCAGGGTGACAGAAATACATCGAGATTTCAGTCTTGTTCTTGATTAGAGCACAGGGTAACAGAAGCGAACAATATTAAAACTATGTACTAGAATTAAATATTTTTGATTGAAATATTGGCTACACTGCCGTTGGTTTAAGATATATTTTAAACTTAAAAAACACAAGCCGGTTCAAAAATTAAAAATTGCTAGCAATCTAATTATACGGCGCATTTAAAAACTTATTATTCTTTAAATTTTAAAATTGCACTACAAAACCTTTTTTTTTATATTAATCAGAAATGCCAATGTTTTGTCGTAAGAACTGTAGAAATTAATTTGCCAAATAAAGTTTTGTGCAACAACGTCTAACTTGTATCTTGAAGTCAATTGGTTGAATCTGAGTGATAACCTATGATTGCCACAATGGTTTTTATTGCTTAATGTCTCTATGAATGCACTAAGGTTATTCTAGACGATTAGTGGAGTAAAATAACGATGAGGGACGATTATAACCTTGATCGTATGTGCCACCGCGGACGGCTATGATTGTAAAACATAAGGAAGCATATCAATACTTATCATTAAAGTATTGATGCTAAATGCTATATAGTTATTTCTTACCATTACTTTTCATTTATAGATGTCCCACAAGTGCATGAGTACCCAAACGAGTTAGCGAAGCGTATTAATCAAAATAATGCGTTTCTTTTCGCTGTACATGACTGTCTCGTTATTGGTGGAGGTGCCGGGTAGTTTGGGTGACGCTAGCCCAGCCGTGTTGGTGGAGGTGCCGGATAGACTGGGTGACGCTAGCCCAGCCGTGTTGGTGGAGGTGCCGGATAGACTGTGACGATTAACACTGTTTGATGCGATAATGGTACCTACCAAGCCTGTGTGGGTTCGAAATTAAATTGACTAGCATCCTGATTTAGGCGCATTTAAAACTTATTATCTTATGCAAATTTTAAAATTGACACTACAGACGTTTGTTTAGGTATACTTACGCTAATGCCCAACGTTTTGTCGTAAGAACTAGTAGAAATTTTATGCCAAAAGTTTGAGTGCACAACGTACCTTGTCAATGTTGAAGTCATTGGATGAATCTGAGGTGACTAACCTTGAGTTGCCATAATGGTTTTTACAGCCGTTTGTTAATGTCCGATGAATGCACTAAGGTTTGTGAGTGCGATTAGTGGAGTGAACGTAGACCGATGATGGGACGATATACCTTGATCATATGTGCCAGCCGCGGTAAGGCCTGATAGATGGTAAACCTAAGCAGCATGTTATCATAACTTATCATTACAGTGTTTGATGCGATAATGGGCTATACTAGTTTATTTCTATCATTAAAGTATTGATGCTACCATGCTTATGAGTTAATTCTTACCATTACTTTGTCCATTTTAGATGTCCCATACATGTAGTACCCACGAGTTAGGCGAAGCGTATTACCAATAGCAGCCGTGTTGTTTCGCGTAATGACTGGGTGACGCTGCCGCCGTTTTGGTGGAGGTGCCGGGTAGACTGGGTGACGCTAGCCCAGCCGTGTTGGTGGAGGTGCCGGATAGACTGGGTGACGCTAGCCCAGCCGTGTTGGTGGAGGTGCCGGGTAGACTGGGTGACGCTAGCCCAGCCGTGTTGGTGGAGGTGCCTGGTTCATTTGTGTCTCCAAAGGCGAAAAAAAATTCACCATACTACAGTTATTTCGTCATGTTTTAACTGCTTTTGGACTCTGCAAACGATGTTTTACTGCAACTATCTGCGATCTAAAAAGTCAAAAAATTAACGTGAAGTGGCCCATTTTAGTAAATTTCAACCTAACGTTTTATGTAATGACGAAGCATACAGGCAAACATATCCGTTTTACCAAGGTGGTGACTGTCGAACAGTATAAGTGTAAGTGCATATTATTTAACTACATAAGTTCTGGGATAAATATTTAAACCACGCAAGTTTTGTCCCCTCTACCCTACGTCACTGAACCCGTTCATATTACTCCAGGCCTTCTAAATAATAACCGATGTGCATCGGAAAGATATTATGTAACATGTAAGATTTGTCTTTCTATTCCAATGTGCGCTTTCTTTTTCTTACTACCCTGTCAGACGGTGTACCTTTCAAAATGGAATTAATATTTAATATAGCTTGAGGCGTAGTCGGGCTGTGTAAGACATATTTTCCAATTTTACGTTAACTTTATTACTTTTGTTGAGATATTCTTTTTTTGAAGAGTTGTTTATGCAATTAGTGATTGGTTTGAGTATAATGTAGACCTAGGGGCTTTATACACAATTCTCTTTTGGATAATTTAAAAGGCATACGTTTTGTATATTCGTCGTCATCTTACAGCCATTACTCGTCTAGATAACATTGTATTATAAAGGCACTTACTGCTATAACACAGCCCTTCAACTTTCGATATTTTATATCTTACATTATAAGTTGCTTGTTGCTTCATCTTTCTTGTAGTTGTTTAAAATGAAATGTGGTTAGATTCACCCGAAATGCTCTGAATATCTCCCTCTATTTTGACAGCCTTCGCGAACAATGGGCTATAGGCCTATAACAAAGCCCTTTTATTGGCCATGCCCTAGCTTTATTAGAACTAGTAATTAATAATCCATGGATAATTAAAACCTGATTCTCTGACACGATTGTTGCTACATCATCGATCATCATCTAAAAACAATAATGTCCAACAATAATGGAGTTTGGACTAGAACTCATCAGTTAATTACTATTGTCAGACTGTAGACCATGCGTACTTTATGAACGTCTAATCTATTGTGTGCAGTGGTCTTTGGGAAATACTTGAAACACGAATTAGTTGACCAAAATTTCATAAAAAATAGTTTCAGGTTTGATTAATAATAATATAATAATAAATTTATTTAGAGTACCCATATATAACTGATTTTCAGTGGGGGACAATAAATTAAAGCGACCAAGCAAACCCTGTAGGTCCCGACGCAATCAACGATTGAGCGATAACCAACCAAAGATCGATATTTTTAATAGGAAATATAGCAATCAGTGGTATGGACAGTGCGAACATCCGCGGATCAACGCCAGAATCAACAAGCCAATTCACAAAACTTTGAATTTATTACGTGCCTCGTGGCTAGGACGGCTCCAAAGTCACCGTTTACAAATATCTCATACGAGAACTGATGGACTTGAGTCCAAATCAGAAGTTAAAAAACACTTTAGCGGGAATCGAACCCTGGACCTTCTACATTGGAACTTTGGAAGCAGAGAGGCTCACCACAAGACCAACGAGCCACACGATTTTATTTTTTTATTTGATTGATTTGTATTGCTTATAACGTGTCATATTAATGCACCAAGGCTCGATTCCGAAATTGTTTGTGAAGAACTTTCCTAAGATCGATTCAGCGTAAATCTATATGATTCTATGATATTTAGTTATCTGTACTCTGTAGTATCACTTTCTCTCTTAAATCCCAAATATAGACACAAAAGTTGTTTAATGAATGTATTGCGTGATAATAATAGCATAACTATATTATGGAGTTACGTGATTTGGTTTATTTCGTTGAATGGACGGTAGAAACGGACCTCCCGACATCCTTTGCAGGGAGTCAGCTATCATATAGTTACTACCCACCATGCCACCGTGGGACGTAACACAACGCCACATTATTCTATCATCATTAAAATGCGATTCAATTACCACCTGATTTCATGTTTGTGGAATAGATTTACGACTCCCTGTTTGTGGGGCCCCGGATGAGCGTGGATCTATAGGGAGCACCGCGATTTTTAACCATAAAACACCACAATTGAATCACCACCGAAAACATCGGAATTGGCAAATAATAACACCGAAATTCATCAACTAAAACGCTGAATCAATCATTAAATACCGAGAATGTTGAATATCACTTGAATATTAGGGGAAATAACCTGATTTTGCTTT
Organism: Sweltsa coloradensis; assembly: GCA_024449915.1. Classification (NCBI taxonomy): domain Eukaryota; kingdom Metazoa; phylum Arthropoda; class Insecta; order Plecoptera; family Chloroperlidae; genus Sweltsa; species Sweltsa coloradensis. Next base: position 144,364 of record JAMZAV010000769.1, on the reverse strand, counting down.
TGGTTTGAACGTATCCACACAACATTCATTACGCAACCTTGCTTGACAGAAATTGTTAGCAAAAGATTTACCCCCCAAAAAAACGAAATATACAATAAAAAAAAATTCGTGAATGACTAAAACCACCTAACTAGTCTTAACTGTTGGCTTGAGGCCAAGTTCCTCACAATCGTGTTTTAGTCTTCAAGAATTGTTTTGTAAATTTTTAAGAAATCCATTATATCCTTATTGTTATAATAGTTTTAATGCAAGCCTGTCATAATGAAGTTGTACTCCCTTTTCATTAGGTCGTCGTAATGAATTCTTTTTCGTTATTACACAATTTCTTAAGACAACTAAAAGACAGTTGTAACACGTATGTACTTTTTCCTTATAAACTCAAACCAATTAGTGGGAACTGGGTCTTACATATATTTTAGTTTTCCGAAAAAAGAAATTAAAATTTTAGTTTTCCGAAAAAATAAAGGTGAATCAACTTTTCTATCTTACTTAAACTTCATCTAAATAACTTAAGTTTAAAACAAGAATTGTATCTTCCCCCTCAACTCATAACTTACTACGCAGATTAGTTTGTGCTTTATATATTATTTTATCTGTAGAATATCGTGTTTCTGGCAACGGGGTTCAAAGGGTGTCTGGCAAAGTACAAACAACGAGAAATTACTAAAATCTTTCGGAGTTGGCTTTGGGTTATAAACTTAGCAATGATGAAAGTGCATATCTATGTAAGGATTACTTAAAGTTATCTGGCACTTGCAGCCAGCCATCCAGCAATATGCCCCCCAACTCCCATCACGGTCACAGGGAAGAGCCAATCCCGAAAGAAAACACCGCCATGGCTTACCATCCCTGGTGAAAAACAAACAGAAGACTTAATCAAATTTCCAAAACCTCACTGGATCAATATTTATTGAAGAACGCGGTAAAATTGACGCTGTTGGAGTAGACTATGAGATAAACTGGGTTATATCTGACTGATTGGTCCCACGTACCGCATGTACTGCCGCCAGCTAAAGCATTCACGGAGGTGCAGACTCAACAGGAAAGCAAACATTGGAATTCAAACACTGGCCGGTATTTCTAATTTGAGCACACAAGCCGAAACCCGATGCTTTGAATGAATTCTAATCTAATGACGAATGACGATAATGAATTCTAACCTAATTCATTTGATTAGATCTTAAATTCAAACCAGAACTACATATACATGTCCTTGACTTAAATTCGAACCAGAACCTTACACTTACACATATCCTAAACTTAAATTCGAGCCAAAACCTTATACATGTCCTTAACTTAAATTCTAACCAGATCCTCATACGCGTCCTTAACCCGAACCAGAACCTTCGAGGATAGACGTTAGATAAATAAATAAATACATAAATAAATAAACTTTCAGTTTTCCATATATTTGATTAACTTCCATTTCCATAACCATAACCTTAAACACGTCCAAATCTTAAATTCGAACCAGAACCTTACACATTTGCGTAGCTTAAATTCGAACCAGAACCATATTTTTCTAAACTTTAATTTGAACCAGAACCCCAAATTCGAACCACAACCTTACAAGAGACAGACACGTACACGACACGCCCGTAAGCACTCAAATTCAGATGTACAACCCTCTGGAGAAAAATTGAAACGCATACGAGAATTCTAAAATGCACAAGACACAGATATTTTTATGCAGAAGAACATACAACAAACAGAATTGATGTATGTAATAAACCCTACTATACACCATTGTTACGCATAAAGTCGACGCAACGGGAAAAAGAAGAGGTTGTTCCCGCCGTTTATTACATACTTCAATTCTGTTTGTTGTATGTTCTTCTGCATAAAAATATATGTGTTTTGTGCATTTTACAATTCATGTATGTCGTTTCAATTTTTCTCCAGAGCGTTGTACATCTGAATTTGAGTGCTTACGGGCGTGCCAAGGTTACAATTGTCTAGTGAAGACTCTTTAAACTCAAGAAGTAAAAGTAATTTTTAAAAGTAATTTAACTTCTTTATTTTTTTTAATGTAACCTCAGCAATTTTATTATATTTTTGCTGAAATAATAAGTTATGTTATTTCACTGCTATTAGTGATAAAAAGTAATTTACCCAGGTCTTCCGATCAGCGGCTATGTTCACTGTTTGTTTGCCAAGAGTATGATTCCGAAAGACAAAATCTTGCTGTGTTTTTTTTATTTTCAGGGAGTGAAACTTCCCTATAGACATATGCATAATTTTTCTGCCCGTCAATCTATGCGTGTATTACGTCTCACGATAAAAACCGAAATAGTCCTCCAGTTAGCATAAATAATAATGTAATATTGAATATAAGATATACCACAGTTGCTATGTCAAATGTAACAATCGAATAACATGGATATACGCCTCGTCGCCTATATTATTTTAGTGGCTGGAAATACAATACTCCAACTCTGCAGAACTTGAAAGCGTTATTGTATGTTGATTTAAACGTATGCAAACCACATTGAAGCTTGGAAAGAACAAAACTAGATAGAAAACCTCCGGCTCATTTTCAACGTTTTCGAGATCCTAAACCCAATCAATAGCGCTCCAACTCAAAAGTTTTGGTAGGTATTGCAAAGCCCGCAATGTCAGGTCTGAGTTGACTCTTGAAACATGGAAGTTCTGTGCTTTGAGCCGAAAGCTCTTCGTTCATCTATGAACGTCTAGGTGTGATGTAATTTGTCTTCTCAGCCTATTCACATACCTACCACTCAGCCGCCTTTAGTGGCGTAAGATTTATTATATGCTTTAGATGAAATGTAGGGTGATTCGAAACTCGGATGGACTTCCGGAACTTTGTAAAGACGTATTGATCGTTTGCCCCAGTTTGCCATTTATCCAAGCTATTGAAAATAATAATTAATTTTCCTTGGAGACGAAATTGAAGAGAATTTGTATTGTAATTGACAATACGTGCTGGCAATACCTATAAATAATCACTATGATGCGAAGTTGCTTAGATGTCAATAAGACAAAAATAAGGAGTTTAAAACAAACATCAACTTTAAGTTGTCAAAACTTTACGTATAAATCAGTTCTTAAAGCAGAGATGCTGAATACGGCTGAATAGCAGGGAACACCGAGGGAACCCTTGAGAATTATATCGGTGGGGTTGTTGGGTGAGCTCATAGGAAGGGTTATAAAGCGGGCTAGTAGGTCTACTTACTATTACTAAAGACCAGTAGTCGATTTGGAAAAGCTTCTATGGGATGGGATGGGGGGGGGGGGGGCTTTTAATTAATTTTCAACATGCAGCCGTGTTGCACTGGATATGGGCTGTGACAAAAATAACGTTTTTTAAATATTAATATGACCCATTTTGAGAAAATAACTCATTATATTTCATATGTAATTATTTGTTGAGTTATTTTATACATATGATTATTAATCTCTGTGTTGTTGTTATTCTTATATTATTTATCCTTCCTTCTTTTTAAATACATATTAACTTCTGAATAACAGATGGCAAATGAATAAACATAAATATAAATAATATAACTTTCTATTTGAATGAATACGTCGAAGGGTTCGGGGTAGGAGAACACATTTTAATTCATTAGTACATTTTGAAAGAAAGTAAACTGAGTTAACATATAACATAACAATTCTTTGCGTTACAAATAAGCCCTTCCGCCCGTTGGCAACCATTAAAAACACATAAAAGAGGTGGCAAATAAAATATCAAGCAATTGCACTTTTGATTCATAGAAATTTAGCCGTGTTTCTATATTTTGTTTTTGTGGGATGGCTGAGCCAATATACTTCTTTTGGCGTGAAATCATCCCCCCGCATCCCCCCCCCCCCTCCCCAATTCGACCACTACTAAAGACTGAATGAACACCTACCTATAGATAATTAGTTGTTTGTATGTTAATATAGTTTCTCAACCATTATCAGAAGCAAATGATTCGTGTGCTGCATGTCCGTGTTCGTCTACTGAACACTAAAAACTTATTAACCAACCTAAAGAATGGAATGGCAATATATTATTCTAAGTACACAAGGAAGGCCTTACAGGTGGTCTAGCTAGACCCTGCTAGCAATAACTTGCAGGCACGTGCCCAGGTAAATAACCTCGACATCTTTATTGCCAGCAACAACAGCGGCTAGATGTCAACACACACACACACGACCTGTGAAGTACGTCCACTCGTGAACATCTGGCGCGAGCATCGAACCTCCCTCGTCCAGTGACCTTGAAGGACCTTCCAATCTCCTCCCCTCGAGGCCGAAGTCGTTGCACTGAACTGTGAATTCACCTGATTCGAGCTCGATCATTCGGTTTTTAGTGCAGGAACGCGCACTGCACAAACATATATTGCACCTGTCATTTTGTAGTATTTTTTACTTGTTTTATTATAGGTTTGTTGCCATATATATATTTTTTTAGATAATATTGATTTGATATAAATCTGCAGTGATGCTGTATTCAAAACGTAGGATTAATATACAAACAAATAAATACCCAGTAATCACTAACGTTGCATGTGTTGACACAGTGTTTATGACTACTGTTCAGTGGGGTTTTTGTTGGTAAAAAAAAAAGAAATCCCGTGGCGCACTTTGCATTTGCCCAAAGTTTGTTATGAAAAAATCTCGTGAACAGCCGTGGTCTACAAGAGGAGGTATCATCAGACTTGTTACCTGTCTTGTGCTGTGGACTTCATGGACTTCATGTTGTAGGCTGATGGACTTCGCATGGTGGCCGCACGATACAAGTCAGCACTCTGCAGCGGCTGAAGCATGGAGATGTCTGGTGACTCGTGTAGCAGCAACTGTAACAAACGGTCCAAGTTAATCATCATGTTCAATACGTCGTGGAGCATCTTGGAATGTTCAGCATGAGTGACCTAACGATTGTTGTCAGGAATAATCTCACCGTCGGAGAACGGGGAGCTATTGAATTTCTCACTTTTACAGACGACACAAGGCGTTTTTCTCAAAAATGCAAACTCGTTCGAAAGTATAGACTCAACTGTTTGTAGTGTATGTCATAATGCTTTGGCATGCACGAAGTAACTTTCAAACTACGAATAGACTTTTGAAAGAGGAAATAAAGGAGGACCTCCACGACTTTACGCTTGACTTTAGGCGCCCCAAAATGTTAATGGGTTGCAAGAAGGATCTGGGGTAAAGCCCTTTTGAATGCACTTTCGGGAAGCTTTCCTTAATAATGTTTAATCACAGTTTAATGTTTTAGATTTATTGATTGATTGGATATTGCTTAACGTCTCATATCAATGCACTAAAGCTATTTGAGACGATGAGTGGTGATAGCTGAGGATAAACTATGAACAGAAGGGAGGAGGGGAAACCCGGTACCGGCACGTAGCCTACTACTTGCGAAAAGTACCAATGGGACCAACGGCTTAACGTCCCATCTGAAAGGACAGTGTAACTTTGACAGTCATATAGGTTCCTCCGCTAACCCGGACTGCCGAGCAGACGTCGTGGAGGACGAAGCCGTTACACTAGCTCTCAATCCCTCCGTCTGCTCTAACCAGCGGAATACGTGTGTTTCAGGGCAGAGCGGTCACCCGTTAGTCTGATATTTATAGTTTCATCAGCCAACAAGGTTCTTGTTATTATTTACTACAACTCAGTTGCGATTGATATTCAAATTGTCATTAAAATGGACAACCCAAATTCAACGGTTGGTTCCTTATTGTGTATAATGCCGAGTACTATAAAAACTTTGTTTATAAAGCCACGTTGTGAATCGTACGGTATGCATCTTTATTGGATGAGCGAAGCGAGCGAAGCGAAGATTCCATTTCACTACACTGGAGAAAAAAATCCGGAATGTTTTTTTTTCTGTATTATTGTGTGTTTGTCAGCACGATTCCGGCTAAACCGATACTCCAATTGCAATAAAATTTTGTGGAGACCTTCGAAATCTCTGAACTTAGAACTGCCACGTTTTTGAGCGCAAACGAAAAATTATTTCTCATTAAAATCGCAATTTTACGATTTTTTTCGATTTAATTTAGTAATTTCTTAGACATATAACACCTACATGCTTTATCAGATTTTAATGAGTTTTTCACAGAACCATTATTTTATGAATTAAGATATTCGTGTGAAATTTGAGCGCAATCGAAAAATTATTTCTCATGAAATCGAAATTTTACGTTTTTTTTCCTTCTTTTTTTAAACAATTCTTTGACTTATAACACCTACATGCTTTAACCGATTGTAATAATTTTTTCACAGAACCTTAATTTTATGAATTAATATATTCGTGTGAAATTTGAGCGCAATCAAATAATTATTTCTTATGAAAATCGCGATTTTACGATTTTTTCTTTTTGAAATTACGATTAATTAAAAAAATTAAAAATTAAAGTTTATTTTTTATTTAATTTAAATAATTTTTTAAAAAAATCTTCAATTTAGTAACGATTTTTTTACAGAACAACAGAAAATCCGCATAACACATGGCAGCTCAATGCACCAATTACGCTCATCCAACAACGCGGCGGGACTTAAGCGTTTTCCTAGTTATATTCATTGGCTGATGGTTTCGATACGTACATACCTAGTTTTTTCTTAAAATCTCGAGAACGGTGCAAAATATCTAAAATCTGATTGCATACAGCTATGTGGTTTTGTTATAGAACAACATTATAATGCAACAAAAAACACTCAAATGTGATAATCCGTGCGGTTTGTATTTTAACTATGCATTTAATTAATTAAAAATAAAATAAAAAATTTAATTACCATCACATTGCAATATTTTTTCCTTTCGGCTATAGTCCTCACAAAACCACATAGCTGCCTGCAATTGCAATTGGTTTTGCGATATTTTGCAGCGTTCACTAGATATTACTAAAAAAACAGTATTTTCTCGTGGTTTTAATATTGGTGCACGGTAGTATTTACTGTTCCAAGATGACAAATCAAATGAAGTTGTGGCCGGGTATTCTTCCGAGTGTCTACAACGCGATCATTCCACGAGGTTGACTTACCCCCTCCTAGTCGCCGACACATCTTGCCTCGAGTGCGCGCGTACTTGCTAAGAGGATTACGAGACTCGCGAACATCTTGAGCTCAATTACCGCCTCCCGATCACTTGGCGAGCTTAGATACACAACATCTAACAGCAACAGCATCATTGTCGTCGTCGTCATTGCAAAGTCAAAACCGAAACCTTAGTTAGACGTGAGGATTCCGAGGCATGCACGATAACAATTTCAATACACTAAGAAGCTTCGCAAACGCTTTTTCAGGCGCGTTGTTGGATGAGCGTAATTGATGCATGGAAATGCCAGGTGTTTTGCAGATATTCTATTGTTCTGTGAAAAAATTATTACTAAGTCGAAGAATTTTTTTAAAAACGAAAAGAAAAGTTTTTTAAAAAAAATGAAAAAAATCGTAAAACTGCGATTTTCATGAGAAATAATTTTTCGATGGCGCTCAAATTTCACACGAATATATGAATTCATAAAATTAAGGTTCTGTTAAAAATCATCACAATCGAATAAAGCATGTAGGGGGGTGTTAATAAGTCGAAGAACTTTTTTTAAAATTCGAAAAAAATCGTAAAACTGCTATTTTCATGAGAAATAATTTTTTGATTGCGCTCAAAAACTAGGCAGTTCTAAGTTCGGAGATTTCGAAGGCCTCCATAAAATTTCATCGCAATTGGAGTATTAGTTTAGCCAGAGTCATGTTAACAAACACACAATAATACAAAGAGAAAAAAATAGAAAAACATTCAGGATTTTTTTCTCCAGTGTAGTGTAATGGAATCTTCGCTTCGCTCGCTACGCTCATCAAACATATTCTCTCGATCACAATAGCTTTGTAATTCTTTGTGGTATCATTATTATTATTAGGAATATATTTTAACTCTCCCAATCAATATAATTGATTGGGCATTTATTGCTTTAGGCTATTCAATTACACAGATTGATTCAGTTGATCCGTACAGGCTTTGTGTATGCACAATCCCTTTAGCACAGGTTTATGTCGCTTTATTATTTAAAAAACGATTAATATTTTCCCATTTCGATATTTATTTTTGTTAAAAATACATTTCTAGGTAAATTTAAATGTTGAACAGAACGAAAAATATAATAATGGTAATTCCATTGAAATTGCGAAAATGCCAAACAATTATTGTAATAGTGATGGTTTAAGCTGGCTCCTCTCATAAATAGGATTAAAAACAACCCAAAGAGAAAAGCATCATCCCCAGAAGCACGATCCTTACTCCTACTGCGTCGGGTCATACGTCATACCCCATCATAGCACGAACTGTACCCGTTACAAGAAAGTGGAGTTCGAAGGAGTGATCGAGTCCGGAATAGCAGTTCTATCTGCAATGCTGTGATTACAAATACATTAATAAAGTGTTGTTAATTCATTGAGGGCTGGGGGCTACATGCTGGTAACCAGAATGTTAATGTTGTTATTGATTTATATTTTATAGCCATGGTCTAACCAATGTTTTTGTAATTTTGTAATGGTCTGAAACGTTAAAAGTATTTTAAATCAAAATCAACATGGCGATGCCCAGAGCAAACAATGTTGTTCAATAAAAAATAAATACATTCGTATTTAGAGTTTACCCACTCAGTCACACAACTGATTTTTAGTGGGGGACAGTACACCAAAGAAACCAAGCTAACTCTGTTGGCCCCGACGCTATCGACGAGTGAACGATAACCATGAACCAAAGATCGATATTTATTTTAATAGGAAATATAGCAATCGGTAGTATGGACAGTGCGAACACCCGCGAATCAACGTCAAAATCAACAAGGTAGATTCAGAACAACTTTAAATTTATTATGTGCCTCGTTGCTAGGACGGCTCCAAAGTCTCCGTTTACAAATTTCTAAGACAAGATCTGATTGACTAAAGTCCTAATCAGGAGTAAAAAACTTCTTACTTTAAAGGGAATCGAACTCTGGACCTTCTGCATTGGAAGCAGAGACGCTAACCACAAGACCAACGAGCCACACAAATTATAGTTACTGTATTGCGACCAAAATCCAAAAAGTCAGATAGTTGTATAGCTAATTTCTCGCAAGATCATTGATTGACCTTGACTGTTTTTTGTGTATAATGCAGTAATTGTGCGATTGTTTCATTTCATTCAGAAGTAGTCCCCCATCCCCCCCCCCCCCCTCGTGTACTAATGCGACGACCACGCCTCGCCCCTGGTCGTACGAGGGTGGCTGAGTGCATGGACGGGAGGAGAGCAACAAAGCCTCAATCAGTCCTGATAGTTCCATTCCATCCATTCCTTGCGCTCGCCTCCATCTTGCCCACATGCTGTTCGGCCAAGCTATGCTCCAATAAGTGCTAAACAGGAATAACATCAGTTTTCTTTGGAAATTACCAATTCTAAAGATGCGTGAATGTGTTAATACTTCTTTTTGATTTTTGGGGGTTTGAATTTTAATTTAATTTTTTAATTTTACATTGATTATGTGAGTAATTCATTAATTTGAATAAATATCTTTCGTGACAAAGTGTAATTTGTTTGTTAACGGCGTTACATTTTTGTTTTCGATAGAACCATTTAATTGAATAGGTTTGCATGTTTAGATTGTTTATTTTCAGGCTTATTTACCACGAGTAAAACTCGAAAGTTAACTTTTAATCATGTGACGAGGGAGCTAAACAAGTAATGAAGAAAATTCGCAGTTGTACGATTAATTTACTCATGTGAAAGTATGGTACGGGAATATAGTAACAAAAAGTTCAAAGTTTGATATTTTACTATTAGTATTGCCCCCCCCCCCCCCCCACACCTTCCATCGGCATACGCTCAAATCGATGTTTCAATTACTTGTACTGAAAAACGTATCTGGAATCTATGCTGGAAATACCCAGTTTCATTTACACGTAGACATTTATAAAAATTATCGCACGTCTTTCAAAATAAAAATCTCACATTTTTCATTTTTCTCATTACATCTCATTTCGTCGCTCTTTCAAAATAATCGTTTTCTTGTATTCTGTTCTATCGCCCCCCCCCCCCCCCCTCCTGCTCTGTTTCTGAAACCAACTGCTCCCCAACTTCACGCCGAGACTCGGCTCGCCCGCTATATACATAGTACCCTACTAGTAGCTGATTGTTAATTGACTTTGCATACGTAATCGAATCATGCATCGAACCGATTTCTGTTTTCCATTAATGAACAAAAAAATTAATCACATTAATTAGTGGCCAGATTGAAACATGCACACAGGAATTACACTAATTACATCATGGCAAGCTGTGGTATCTACGTACAATACGCACGCACTGAAACAACATAGCGACCACAATGGAACTTAGCGTTGTTTCTTTCACAATCACAGCATACACGAACTAATGCATGGTTTATTGGTAGCACCATTACTAGCATTGCTTAGAAAAGGTTTTAAGAGGGTACGCTGAGCTTGGCCCAACTCAAATGCGCGCAAACAGGTGTTGATGATTTCTGCTGAACGGTTGGTAATATCATTACCAAATTTTGAATGGATGTTATAATAAAGTTCTTTTATATTGATATTCGTAATTGGTTGCACAAAATAAGCCTTAAAGATCCATTGCGAGACATAAGTCCAAAACGTGAAAAAATAGGAAATCCAAAACATGGATTACAATTCTGGAAATTCCCACCAAACCGTTTATCTTACGATAAAACCAAATACACCTACACGTTCACATTGATTTAAACGTTGATATCCATTATGCAAATTTGAGTTTAAAAAATCTGTACACTTGGAATAAATTCCCGAAGTTGACCAAAATTGAGTAAATTTTGGTGATTTCACTAAATTTTAATTAAAAATCAATTAATTAATTTAGGAATACGCATAATGGATAACATAGATTTATTCTTTATAAACGTAAGTGTGAAATTTGATAATGGTGTTATAAACCGTTTACCCGAAAAATCCAGAAAGCTGAGCGCTTAAACTCGCCTCCGTTCTAGCCTCAGCATATATAAAGTAGTGACGCAATTGAAGTAGGGATCGAACTCCCAGATAGCTGTCTGGATATGTCATCCGTGTGGCATGTCTCACACACATGAGTTCCGAGTGTCATCTGTTTTTGGTTGGCATTGCCCTTTTCAACAAGGATGAAATCTGTCAACCAGGCACACGCATCAAAGAGATTTTTATTTTATTTTTCTATACTTCTTCGGAAATGTATTATTTACAAGTTGGCTCCCTAAAAGAGTGAGTGAAGCTTATTTGTCAACTGATCGGCGACAAAAATACTGAAATAAAATAATTCGACGTATCGTTTTATTTTTGGTGTCAGTGTCGTTAGTTTGTACTCATCGTAGGCTACAGTTTTGGTGTAGGTGCCGGGTGTTATGTGTCAAACATTTTTGAGGGGGGGGGGGCTATCCACTCCTCTAACCCCTGGGTCTCCAAAAACTTTCTGTGTCATGTCAATAGGACATCGTGTTCGTGACACTGAACGCTCGGACGGACGGACGGACGGGGACAATTGTAACGCTCTGCTCTCTAATATTCGCTCATGGAATCCGCGTGAAAAGGATTGGTTCGAAGACGTAGTCCACAACTGAAAATCACTTCTACTTTTATAACTGAGATGTGTTAAGAGGAGCTGCATGCTCATTTTACGTGGTTTCAAATGTCTCAACCAATTTTAGTCGCATCTAATTGTGATTTTACATAATTGTTTAAAAATTAATTATGAAGGCGCCTATCATATCACATTTTCATTAATTGATTATAAAAAAATTTACAAAAATTTTATTCAATTTTCTTGAATTTAGAATCCGTCAAAATGGTCAAAAACACCCAAATAATTACGCATTTTCTGATTAATCTATGATAAATATTGAAAATCTGATATGATGGGCGCGTACAGATGTCCTTCATTATCAAGTATACCAATTATTCAGATGTAATGATGTATGGCAGCAGGACAAGGAACGCTCCGAACATCAAAGCACGCCTGCTTCCTCTTAGCTCTACACATTAATACAAATTAATGTATCGATTTGTTTACATTTATTTTAGTTTGTTCATGCAAATCTGAAAATAACCTGGACGTGTCTTATGACGATGATGCGATTGTGCCTGTTGTACAAGTTTCGTCCCAACCACAGTTACATCCGTACACTTAGCTGTAATGACCACATTCGTTTCTTTATACGAAATATTGTCATTTTATGAATATCAGCCCCTTCATTTCAAATTAAATAATTTAATATTTGATTATGTGATTGCATGACAAATCTGAAATAATTCCGTGTGAGAATGCGGTTCGAAGGACTCCGAATGATGGTGAAAGGTGATCACTAATTAGTACGGGCATCGTGCAATCAGCTGTTTCGCAAAGCGAAGAGTTTTTCAATGAAAGTTATTCCTTCTTTGATGACAAATTCTCCGAAGCTAATTAGTTAAGAGGAGGTAAACTTATATTTAACAAGGTCGCTCGTGCCACCTTGGCGATTTCTCCTGATTAAAGACGGACACTTGTTGTATAAAAAGAAAATAGAGGGATTAAATGCCTAACTTTTTCGAATCTATATTCCTGTCCAACTTATAGTCCACATCCAATCATCTTATTGGGGCATCCCTTCTTTGAGAATCCACCTCGGAGCTCGGAGTTACCAAGTAATAACCTGCACTACGAAGTTTCAAACCAATATCATAAAAGAAAATTATAAGTGAATTCTCATAGGTCGCTATAATATATAGTGAGTGAGCTTTGTGGGTTATTGTGGCTAATGTAATATAATGACAACTAATAACTACTAGATCCGTGTATTGTATTGTTACGAATCAGCTCTCTATTCTACCTTGATTTTAATGAGTTTTAAATGTATGTATCCTATTCAGTTCTTAAAACTGTTTGGAAAAGAAAGGACATAATGCATAGAGTTAAATTTAATATGCAAGAGAAAGTAAAAAAAAAATTAAAAAATGAAGACGTCTAAAATGTATACAATATGTGCATGAATAACCAAACTACGGATGTGCTCACAGTCACACGCTCACCACACTAATATGAAGAGGGTTGGATCCATGTGTTATCCACGAACATAACATTAAAAAAATTAGCTATGTTTTAAAAATGAGAATGTCTATGAAAATGATTAAGAGGAAGCGTGATTTGATGTTCGGTGCGTTCCTTGTCCTGCAGCTATAATAAATAATTACATTACAATTGGGGTTCGGTGCGTTCCTCCTCCCGCCGGCATACTGAAGTTGAAAATGAAGGACATCTGTATCCCCCCCCCCCCCCACCATCATATCGGATTTTCAATATTCATCATAGATCAAAATCAGACTTATTTGGATGTTTCTGACCATTTTGACAGATTCCAAATTCTTTTTTTTTTCTATGATCAATTAATGAAAAGTGCAATGATATACATGCCTTCAAAATAAATTTTTACAATTATATAAAATCACAAATAGATGCAACTAAAATTGGTTGAGAAATTTAAAAGCGCGTAAAATGAGCATGCTTGGCCTCCTCGTAATGTGTTATCGTATTTGTCTCAATAAGGACGGTGAATTTGTTGTTATAAGGTCCTTCAGCACATTATGACACTTTGATTGTTTTACAAAGCCTATAACACGAACTGTTATTGGTTCAGTGGTAACATCATATTACTTGCATTGATAAATGTAGTTTTCTGCTTCTTTATCAAGCTCGCTGGAGAGCGCTGGAATTAAGCATGTTTATTTGCACTGGTCCCTGTCATTGGTCAGGCTGCCAGACTGCAGGGGTTCTATGCATAGATTTAATGAAAGAAGTTTTTACGCAAAATAAGACGTTTTTGATTGGAAGGAAGTTGTGGAAGAAGGGGGTGGGGGGAGAGTTGAATCAAGTTTTAGTGTGGGACTAGAATCTTAAGTTACCACGGTTATTGCAGAGCACTGATTAAAGATGGCCCACGTCTACGGGTAATCGAGACGAGACGACGGACTTCTTCGGGGGGGGGGGGGGGGGAAATTATGGAATCACAGAAAATCCCTAATCTTTTCATTTGATCCACAAGAAGATAGGGATAGGGCGAGGTATAAAGAAGAATTCTGTTCATACTCATACATAGCAATTTTGCAACAGTCTGTGACAACATCGTATTGACTTTTCAATGCAATAGCAATTACTGTCCCCCCCCCCCCCCCCCCCCCCCCCCTGTGGAAGAAGAGTTCGTGGACAGACCGCTCGAATAAATCACTGCTTGCGTCCCGACCATCAACGAGGCAAGTTTTGATTCCAATATAAAAAAAAAATTAGATAGTCTTAAATTGGTGGCCGCATAGCTCAGTTGGTAAGAGCATAGCCCGGTAACCTAAGGTTACAAAGCTCCACTGCATATACCTATACATTATAGGAAGCTGGCTAATGAGCAAATTTGACAAACTGAATGTGGATGGCCTTTGACTAAAGTCTATAGCCCCGTAATAAGTTTGTGCGCATTCAGAATAGTTTCTAGTTTTAGAAGTTTGTCATTCAACAACGCAACTGTTTCCTTCTCCCTCGCCCAAGCAGTGCGCTGAAGACTGAAGAGGTTTTAGACGGTATAATTGGTGTTTGCCTAGGTACCAACCAAAACTAGCCAAGTGCCATCATCATTAGTTTGCGTCTGCGTCCCTCCCTCTCTCATCAAACGTTAGAACATTAACTTTTTCCTGGAATCCCAAGCGAACGTGGCTCCACGGCTGATTTCTCTCGCAATACGCTTCTAATCGATGTGTGTTTGCTACTGCTCTTCACTCATTGGCTGATTGGAATACATGTGGGCTACACATCGCGTCTATTGCATCGCAAGCCATTGCCGTAAAGATTGATTAATAACTAGGCCGCTTCGCGAACTTTTATTTTAGTCGCGTTGATGGATGAGCTTTTTTTTTGTAAGTTTTTAGTTTGCGTGGGATCTCTTAACTTTTGCAAGCGCTTTTCGAACGCATTGTAGGTGATTGTCGTCAAGTTTCTATTGTTACCTGTTAATTGTTATTATACACCTAAAAAAAAAACTCATATTTAAACCTTTATTTCTATGGATTCTAACTAACTTTTTCAACTTTTTCTTTCAAAAGGCAAAACATCACCATTACCTTAATGTCCATGTGAAATGTGAACGTTGTAGCCCCATCCGTTTGGTCAGAATCGGCCAATTATCACGAAAATATCGCGTTAAAAATCGAAAAAAATCGTAAAAGTACGATATTCATGAGAAATATTTCTTCGATTCTACCCAAAAACGTGGTAGGTCTAACTTCAGAGATTTCGAAGGTCCCCTCCAATTTTCATCAAGATAGCATATGCCGTTTGCCCGGTAGAGCGCGAACAAACAGACAGAAAAAAAAACTAAAAAAAGGAGCTAAATTTTTTGAGGGGTCAGTGAAATTGAAGTCTTCGCTTCGCTCATCCAATTAATGTACAGCTACTCGAGTTGAAACTACTGATACACTGATCCCACCACCGGCAATCCTGAATGAAAATTCCCGAATAAGTCAGAGGGGGGATGTCGGTATCGAGTTCTATAAAACAGCATTTGGAGTTGGACATTACATCTAAAATATTCTTACCCCTATGAGGACCAACCAATATTTAGCAGCTTGCTGAGGAGCATGGCCGCCCCCTGGTCAGATATTCCCACAACAAATTAAAATAAAGTAATGTAATAAACGCCAACCGAGTCAAGTCCATTATGAATTCTAATATTATCGTTGTGTTGTGTTATGGTTATCTGTCCACTCGTGGGAGGGCAAACAATTACAAATTACAATACACACAACAATACCGGCCAGCATTCGAGCTTCATCCCCAGTCTTATACGTTTAACACATTAGCACATATAACTGACAGAGGTATAGGTTATAGCGAGAATGGTTCGAAGTTCGAATCCTATCATCGGCAATCCTGATTGAAAGTTTTCCCTTTGCAACTACCTAACACCCTGATGACCATGACGATGACCTACATGGTCACCTGAAGAGGGTCACACCGGGTTAAGTCTGATGTGTACACTACAATCCAATGCAGAAGGTCCAGGGTTCGATTCCCCTTAAAGTCAAAAGTTTTTTAACTTCTGATATGGACTTAAGTCATTCAGTTCTTCTCTTAGGAATTTGTAAACGGTGACTTTGGAGACGTCCTAGCAACGAGGCACAATAAATTTAAAGATGTTCTGAATGCAATTGTTATTCTGGCGTTGATCCGCGGGTGTTCGCACTGTCCATACCACTGATTGCTATATTTCCTAAAATATCGATCTTTGGTTGGTTATCGCTCACTCGTCGATTGCATCCGGGCCTACAGGGTTGGCTTGGTCGCTTTGGTTTACTGTCCCCCACTGAAAATCAGTTATATGACTGAGTGGGTAGACTCTAAATACGAATTTATTTATTTCCTATTATACAAATACTATTTATTGCTAAATGCTAACACTTGTTTTTACAACGATGCGACTGATGTGGCTATCTTCTGGTGTAGAGGTAAGTGGGCGGGGGGGGGGGGGGTAGACCGGCACAGCCTGCATTGACGATGCCGGGAAGCGATCCTCCACGCTCCGGCATGGAAGAGGCGAGTGTGCATGATTGGCACGATGGCACAGTATGACCTTGGGCCTGCTTGGGACCAAGCACAGATACTGGGACTTGTGGAACAAATCCACCAAGATCTATCTATCATGTTCTCGACTTACATAAATTCCTTTTCGGCAGTACAAGATTTGTCGGTCGATTTATGAAATCACGACCTGGCATTTATCTCTGGGATCGTGGATCGTGGGTTGTGCTGTGATGTACCTTACATCGCAGACATTCCTCTCCTCTCTTCTCTACAGCCTGTGGTCTGCTGCTGCATGTAGTGAGCAGCAACCTGGGCCAGCCAGCGGTTCACTCAATCAAATAATACACTTGTTGTTTCGTTAGGTACACGTGAAACGAGGTATTTAATAAGTACTGATCCACGTATTTTTATTTTATTTTTATGTATGAAATCAATCTAGAAAAAAAATCCATCTCAATAGGGAAACGAACCACACCCGGTTTAGAAGTAAAGCACCCGACCGGCAATTGAGAGACCGGAGTTCGTTACCCCCCCCCCCCCCCCCCCCGCCGCGAGATGGGTTTTGTAGTTTCTGGAATGATTTCCATACAATCTATTACACCTACGGGAGTGTTTCCCGACTAATGATGTTGAGATATTTTTATCCATAATTTGAATTATGTTGTGAAAGTAAGATTGACATATTTAAATCATTGTTTTTATCTTCTTGTTTTGAGAAAGGAGTTTCGAATGTGTGATGGCAATGGCAAGGATTCTTTACGTTTTGTTCGTTTTTGAGATGTGCTAAGTATAAAGTATCAGTTATCACATATTACAGAGACATAGGCCTACCTTCAATCGAATAGTAGAGATGAAATGGGTGTTTGTGCAATTAGTAAAACTTCTTGTATGTGGACCAAGTGAATCAAACTATGTGCAATCTATGCAACAATATAGGTTGAAAGTACTAGGGAAGCAAAATAAAATTTATCGATAGTCGAAAAATTGACTGCATTATCGATCGATAATATCGAACAATGTCGGTAAAAATGGTTTTCAAATTTCAATAGTAACGAAAGCGTTATCAAGATTGGTTGACCCAAGCTTGTCAACAAAATCGGTTCTGTCAGAAATTATGTGAAATCTTTGAGCCGAAATGTCAAATTTAAAAAAAGTTTATATTATTCGACACAAGACACGAATACCATAACGGTTGTATGTCGGTCCGCGTAATCCCACACATTCTTCTTCTTGACATCGGAATGATAAGAAAAAACTCTCACGTATATTGTCGTATTTGTCCTAAAAACAGGTCTGAAAAGCTGTTAGGCAGTAGCCCGAAGTGCAATATCGCGCCCTGCATACGGCAAGCATTAGCTAAACTCGTTGATAGTTGTGCACGTCAAGAGAATGGAATATGGATTATAATACGTCTTCAGTTTTATTTTTGACGTAGAACATTTTTGGGTGGTTTTGTAGCGTTTTCTATTTTTTTCCCCTCTTCAAGCCGCTTATGGTGCTTTTAGCAGGAGAGGATTATAATATGACTGGGATAAAACACAACAAAATGTAAATTCTGCCCGGGTAAGGGGGAAGGAACACGTTATGAACATATTCTCGGGGGGGGGGGGGGGGGGGAAGGACAGACTTTTTTTTACAGATCACCCCGGACTCATACGTCAGAACCAAGAGAGCGCACAGTTGGCGCGCGCCTTACGAGATCCATACTTTGCAACACTTATCAGTAACCACGTGATTATACACACGTCGGCAGACCTCATTCCAAGAATACGATTCACAGTTTATTATTTTATAATATAACAACCATTATATATTATTATTATTATTATACCTTCCACAATTAATTTAAAAAATTGGATGCCATCCTTGACCTTACTTTAATTTTTTTTATCGTAAGAATTCAACCTGTTATAGGGTGCAATATGCCCCTCTTCAGGTGAACTAGGTATGTTGCGGATAGAACAATTGTGAAGGGATGTCCGGGGGCTGTTTAAGAGGATTCAATCCCTTGCATTCGCATTAACGACTGAGGAAAACCTCTTCAGTCAGGATTTCCGGCCTCGACGGGATTCGAACTATAGGGACCTCCCGAATCAGAGTCGCGCGCTTAGCGCCTGAGCCAACAGTGTTGGTGACCTCACTTTAATCTACGACTAACTTTGTACAAAATATTAACATTAATTCAAGACTTAACTTGTATATGTGTATGCCTTAACCCGAGTTTAGCAAATCTGTGTTTGTATGGTGGAATGACTTGAGAGATGTCCAACATCTGGCAAAGATGCCGCATAATAAAAATTCAAGTTTTTTTTTTTACACTTTTCTGAAAATAATTCATTTGGGTGGTTTTGAATTGGTCAAAGCTGAACTTCTCTATTTTGCAAATTTCTTCAAGGCTAATTAAAAGCAAGTGTAGGTTATTATGCCCAAGTATGCGTGTTGTTGAGTCCCACATCTGTCAAATGCTTCGTCGCTGAGTAAGAGGACAAGGTATTCACTAAATGCCAAGCAGTTTCGTCCTCCTCTAAATGGCACACGGAATCAAGCTGAGAATCTTCATAATGTTATTTCAGATAAAATGGCAAACTGTATTTTTCTTCGAAGAAGGGGGGGGGGGGGGAGGGGGCTGTCTCAGAAGTGTGACCTAATTTATTACGATAGATCACAACACTGAACAGACGTAACTTCTTCTTCATCATTCTGACATAGAATAGAGTTTTCATCGCTTCTGCATTTTGAACTTATAATTCCATAAAGCTCTAAAAACGTTTCAACTTTTTGTGCCCAGTGTAATTTTTAATCCTATGACACATTTGCCCTTGTCAACGCGTCTTTCAGCTTAGCTGTTTGAAAGGCTTCGGCTATGAAATCTGGCTGGCCCTAGAGCGTTATTGTTTGTGGTAATCTACGAGAGGCGTTTTCGGTGTTGGCCAGTGTTTTGCTACGCAGCGATTAGCTTGTAAAATACACAGCGCGATATATGGACGCAACAGTGTTTGTGAAATATTACCACAATCTGTGGAGGAACAAAACAAAAACTGATGGTTTTTTAATCAAGTTGAAAAGTGTGTCTCTAATCCGAGCGTAGGTTTCTATGACAGAGAACGTACGTCCGTCCGTACAAAACGGCGGTATGATTTTGAGTTTTGTTCGATAAAGCATCAACAGCAGAATGAAAAGAGGTGTTGACTGGCAGCCCGGTGTTTTGTTTTGGCATGACCTAAAGCAACGGGGGATGAATGCAACCTCGTTAAAAGTTTGTTATGAAATACAGTTTGAAATGAAAGGTATGACGGAAACCGGGAAATCCAAAAGTCTTGTTGCGAATTTTATATTTTTATTACTATTTGAAAATATAAAATCTATGTATTAACCAATGGCACATAAACGAATAATTATAAGATAATAATTTTTGTGGGAGACCTGTTATAGGATGCTGTGTAATAAGGATTGTGAAGGGATGTCCGAGGACTGATTAAGATAACTCAATCCCTTGCACTCGCATTAACGACTGAAGAAAACTTTGGAAAAACCTTTAGTTAGGATTGCCTGTCTCGGCGGAATTCAAACCCCAATGCTCTTACCCCTCTCTAAACTGCAATCTCAAATGCTAGTGATCTTCATTACTAAAATGCTCGCAGTCCTAGGTTTCACCTTTAAGATTATATGCATCAAGTAATTCAGTAAATGCATTCTCCTTGGTCCGAGAACCACGTGCAAAATCACTGCATTGTTATTCTGGTTTTGATGGGGGAGGGGGGGGGGGGGGATCGCGGGCGATTCCGCTCCCGTAGTTTTTCTATTATTATACTAAATCGAATCTCAAGCAGTTGGATCACGAAAAGAAAAGAAATGCTGCAAGTGCAAGGTGATAATGCTGTATGCTGACTACGGCCTATAACCGCTCCCCAAAACAAAATGTATTTTCTTGCCGCGTTTGTCTGGCAAACATTTTATTACAGTATTATAGCGTATGAGCCATAAGATGCCTGTTGATCACTTTGTGTGATTGGTTTGCGTACAAAACCACAAAAAAGGTTTAGTATAATATCTCATAATGATCATAGCTCAAAGCTATTTTTTTTTTGTTTAAGCAAGCAGTATAATATGTAACACAATTAGTTTTGCATCTGATATAAAATATAAGAATGAACATAAAAAAGCTCCCATAAAGCATCACTTAACTGTTCTCCCATCTGTGCGTGTGTCAAGTCTCATAATAAAAACCGAACATGACTTCCGAGTGACATGCGTGGTTTGTTGGCATTGCCCTGCAACAAGGATGCTGCAGAATGATTTTGGTGACGCTGGCGGTAAGGGTGGAGTAGCTAGCTCCCTAGAAAGTTTGAAAAATTATTTACCCGGCGCCTCCACCATAAACCTAACTCAAATGCGCGCACTCAGGTGTTGATGATTTCTGCTGAACGGTTGGTAATTATCATTACCAAATTTTGCATTAATGTTAGTAAAGTACTTTTATATTGATATTCACACTTGGTTGCAAAAAATAAGCCCTTAAGATCCATTGCGAGACATGAGTCCAATACGTGGAAAAATGGGAAATCCAAGACATGGATTTCAATTCAGAAAATTCCCACCAAACCGTTTATGTTGCGATAAAACCAAATTAACCTGCGCGTTCACATTGATTTAAACGTTGATATCCAGTATGCAAATTTGAGTTTAAAAAATCTGTGCAGCTGGAATAAATTGTCGAAGTTGACCAAAATGGAGTAAATTTCGGTGATTTCACTAATTTTTCATTCAAAATCAATCAATTAATTAAGAAAAATACGCGTATACTGGATGTTGTAGATTCATTCTTTATTAACGTTAGTGTGAAATTTGATAACGGTGTTACAAACCGTTTACTCGGAAAACCAGAAAGCTGAGCCCCTAAACTCGTCTCCGCGCCAGCCTCAGCAACCCCTCTGCCTACCCGGCGCCGCCACCAAGTAGATCAACGTGGCGAATTATTTTATTCGTGTCTTCTGCTCCGAAGATCTGTTGATTAATTCCGTTTGCTCGAAATATAACACGATATCATGATAAGACACAACTTGAAGGAAATAAAAATGGATGATTGATTGATTGATTGATTGATTGATTGATTGATGATGATTGATTAATGATTGATGATGATTGATTGATTGATTGATTGATTGACTTTGCAATTATTTACTTTTCGACTCATCAACCGAGACGATATTTTATATGTTAGTCATGTAAATATGATAACTGGGAAGTGAGCAAGGCTTGTCTCGTCAGGTCGGGATAGAAGTATCTGGACTCTGGAGTGCGTGCGACTACCCCTATACACACAACTTGAGTGTTGTTGCCGGTCTAAAAATAACGATTGAAATTCATCGAAAAATTGTGACGGTAATAAAACCGAAAGCCTTTGAAGGAAATCGAGAACGTTATTTTATTCAACAGTCTAGCCAATAAATACACTTTCAAAACTCATCTTCTCAATCTACAGGCTGCGCACGGATGTAGCGACCACATCAAATACGTACACCTGTGTACTGAAGTAAATCAGGGTATATACGACAATTTCCTTCCAGTATTGAACTCTGTTGGTGTAGGTGCCGAGTTGACATGAATTAGAATACTAAACGAAACATAATGATACGACAGTGAACTTCAAATGATATCAGTGTGTTTGTATATGTGAATTGGGAAGTGGGCCTGTTCACAGACAGTGTTGGCTCGGGCGACTCTGATTCGGAAGGTCCCGGGTTCGAATCCCGGTGGCCAGCAATCCTGACTGGAGTTTTTTCCGAGGTTTTCCTCAGTCGTAAGGGATTGAGTTCTCTTAAACAGCCCTCTGATATCTCTTCACAATTGCCCTAACTCCAATATACCTAGTTACACTAGGAAAACGCTAAAGTCCCGCCGCGTTGATGGATGAGCGTTTTTGTTTGCGTGTTTTGCGTTTGTTTGCACTTTTCCTTTGCAAGTGCTTTTGAATGCATTGTAAGTGATTGTTGTCAAGTTTCTATTGTAACTTTAAAACCTCAAAAAACTCATAGTAAAACCTTTATTTCTGTGGATTCTGACTAATTTTTTCAACTTTTTCTTTCAAAAGGTACTACATCACCATTACCTTAATGTCCATGTGAAATCTGAACGTTGTAGCCCCACCCGTTTGGTCAGAATCGGCCCAAATGTGTCGAAAATATCGTACTAAAAATTGAAAAACTAATATTAAAACCTTTATTTCTATGGATTCTAGCTAACTTTTTCAACTTTTTCTTTCATAAGGTACTACATCACCATAATCTTAATGTCCATGTGAAATATGAACGTTGTAGCCCCTCCCGTTTGGTCAGAATCGGCCCCAAATGTGACGAAAATATCGCACTAAAAATCGAAAAAAAATCGTAAAAGTACGATATTCATGAGAAATATTTCTTCGATTGTACCCAAAAACAATACACCTCTAAGTTCAGAGAAAACGAAGGTCCCCTCAAATTTTCATCAAGATCGCTTATGCCGTTTGCCCGGAATCTTGCTAACAAACAGACAAAAATACAGACAAAAAAAAACATTGGAGCTAAATTTTTGGGGGGTCAGTGAAATTGAAGTTTTCGCTTCGCTCATCCAACAAATGAAGAGGGGCATGCATTACACCCTGGGCAGGTTTTCCATTAAAAATGATAATTATTGTTTGCTTGTAATTGGATAGGCTTTCATTGTGGCGACTAGTGGTGCTTTCTACCGGTAGCGCTAACGAGCTAACGTTGAACGCAATCATGGGCATGGCAAAGTGCAGAGTTGTATATTATCGAGCATGCACCCCGTGGGTTCAGGTGGAACAACGCGGAGATGTAGCCCTACCGGGGGTGACAGCTAGAGTAGCAGGACACAGGTAATCCTCGCTATCCCTCGGGGTAACACACAACAAGGCAGGCAGGGGACCACACTCAATACCGACATCCATCATCCGGCCTGACATCATGTCAGGCCTTGCGCTCATCGCCACATTGCATGTAGCTCATCCACGAAGGTCCAGAATTTCAATGTCTAGTTAAAATTTATCTCCCAGTTTGTCCTCGAAGTAAATAATTACAAGGCTTCTGATTGGTGGTTACCTGGCAGTTAAAATTATTTACTTGCCACTTGAACGGACATTGAAATACCGGGCCTAAAACACACCTAAACCCTCCTCAATCTGTACGAGCGATTGTTTTATGCTAGCAGAACACTATTAATTTGAAAGTAAAATAGACGGTATTCATTATATTTTAAGATTCAAGGTTTACCTATACTCACAGTATTAAAACAAACTTTGTGTTGTCTTGAATCCGGACCGGAGGACCAATTTCAATCAGACGGAGACAAATATGATTAAATATAGAAATAAAGATATACATTTGTGTGAAATAACAGTGATGAGATGGACATGAAATTAAAACAAGAACAAAAACAACTATCTAATATACAATACAAAATATGCAAATAGGTTAAGAAACAAGGAAGTAAACACAGTTAAAAGATGCTATGGTTGAACACTTGGTAAGTTCTTGCAATTTAATTGCTTAGAACATCTTATCTAAAACAAAAAGCAAATTTTTAATGAATAGTGTACTTTATTTTTTTCCCTAAAGATTAAAAAGCTTTCAATTTTGCTCGTACTGGTAATGAAAGAAAACGAAAAATGAACGATGAAAAAAATTAAATGAATGATGAATGAAATAAATTAATGAATGTAATGATGAAAATGATGATGAAATGTAATGAGGAAATAATGACAAAAAGGCATACCGTCCTTCATTCGAATTCGAGCCGAGACCGATGTTCTCTTCAATTTATCTATTAAATCATCATTTCGATTACGCGACGTTTAAACCTCGAACAAAAGAAACGACATTCATCAGAGAGCGATAATCATTGGTAGTTCTTGATATTAATTCTCGGATCGCATGGTTTGCTAACGAGAGATTTAGAATGTTAGTTATATGCTTGATTTGTAGTGTGCTGTGCGATGCAGCGCTCAGCATTTACGTTATACCATACTATGTACATAACGACGCAACAGAATACATATTGATCACAATATTAGCAAAACAAATTTGTACGTATATTGTTTGAGCAAGCGTACTTTCAATTGCTGATGTACATACGCATCACTGGAGGCGAATGAAAATAAAATCGCATTTTGATTTGGACTACTTGCATTATACCGAAAACAATGTGATGTATGCTGTAGCTTATACATAACTTTATGGCGGTGCTTTGTACTTCTAATGTAAAATTAATTATTTCAAGTGAAAAATATTATTGGCTAATCGAACCAGTAGTACCTAATGAAAGAACACGAGTATAATTTAAATACCAAAATATTGCTTTTGTAGCTTTTTAAAGATACATGATTACTGAAATTAATACGCTATAAAAAAAAACTTGCTATAATCTACTCCTCATCCATTTCGTTGAAAAAAAAATGGTGCAATGTAACAAAATGGTGAATCATTTTATTTCTGCCTGTAGTTTTATTTCTCTCTCCGTGAAGAGAAGAGAATAGTGTTGTGCCCTGACTCCTGACTCCTGACCTGACTGACTGGGTAGTTCCTCCGATCCCCCTTCTGTCCTCGACGATCACTTGGGGACCTGGCAGAGCGAGCGAGACAACAGCCCGGCTCACGTAAGCCAATTTCAGTCTCCAATATTCTCGAAAACATTCTCGACCTCAAAATGAAATTGCAATAGTGTGATGCTTAAGCATGGCTGGAATGATAACATAGAAACGAGTGCAGCCAATGTATGTATAACTCTTTACTTCGTTCAGTTTCACCCAAAAACTAAAATCAATACCCTACGCTCTTCTCCTGTCCTCTTCCACTATCTTCCTCCTTCTCTGGCGCTGTTTCCATCTTTACCTCGGGTTCTTTCTGTAGCGAGCCACAAATCCTTCTCCTTCCCCGTCTGCCTTTCAATTCAACGCATCCTGAGTCCAGTTGCACTAGATTATTTCCAGGCCAATACAGACGCCGTCTCCAGATCACCCCCCGTCGCAGAAACCCTCTTCGGTTGGCTTGAAACGTGCATTAGTGGCCAGAGATGTAGAGCTTCTCCCAGTGTCACTCTGACACATGTGATCGTCCTTCTCAACGGCGTTTTTTCCGTCGATGAAACTTTCAACAAGTCAATAACATTAAATCAACTACGGGAAAATATTGTCCAGTGTTGCAGCGAACGAGATAGATGTTCGCTGACAGACAGACAGACAGACAGACAGACAGACAGACAGACAGACAGACAGACAGACAGTCAGTCAGTCAGTCAGTCAGTCAGTCAGTCAGTCAGTCAGTCAGTCAGTCAGTCAGTCAGTCAGTCAGTCAGTCAGTCAGTCAGTCAGTCAGTCAGTCAGTCAGTCAGTCAGTCAGTCAGCATGAGTTATGAGGTGAAGGCTGGTCTTTGTCTCCTGTAACGTGGCCTTCACGCCGGCACAGCTCGGTACCACTGCTCGAGGCAGAACCGCGAGCCAACATCTGCATCTGCACCTCCGGATTCAACACTAAAGCTATTATGAATAATTTCTTTCCTTCCAATCCCCGATAATAACTTTAGTAATCGCGTTTATGGGGTTATCTTATTGGGTATTCCGCAAGAGCAGGCTGGAGTCGTCTTGGAGGATGGGGTAGGGTTGAGGATCATCTGAGGAGTTCCTGGGAGGGGGGGGGCCAGCAAGAAACTTGCGTCTAATTACTAAGGTGTTTCTAACTTTTGACGGGGCTGAAGGTGACTGTTGAGACTTGAACTACGTATGTGAACAGCTGAACGTATACGGACTGTCAACTTTGCTTGACGACGTCAAGAGAGGACAGCTTCCCTATGTGCATACCATCCGTCTATGTGTGGCTACGTCTCACGATAGAAACCAAACATTACTGCTGACTGATATGTGTTTTTCGTTTTCGGTGTCTCGAGGGTGGGGGCTATAATAAGTTTTGTTTGATAAAATAAAATCAATTCCAAAAAATTCTATAAGACTTAATCAAAAAGTATTTCAACTCCTTATGATCTTGCCCAATCTGTTGATTAAGTAACTTCACTCCCAAATTTGGTTACTCCCGTACCGGCCCTTGCTTTCGAATTCACATGTTACATTATTTCTTATTCTAATCCTCAAACATGAATTCTCTGAATGACCAAGAAGGAAAAATAATTTCAAGCTTATTTTCCATCTCATAATAATATATTAGTGTCGTTCCGCATATCGAGCGAAGCTTTCGAACCACATTGAAATGAAATGAAATTACGCGAGAGACAGTCCGGATCAGCTTAGGTGATCCCCCCTCCCCCCAGCCTCCTCCCCCCCCCGATCCGGTGGTGGTTTTAGGAACTCGGTGCATGGCGGGGCAGAAATCCGTTTTAAAACGCACTTTCATATACGTGGCCTCATAGAATTATGAATAAATGATGGCATTAATAACTAAACGCGCTCTTCACCCCTGCCCAAAGCACAGGACTGAAAAACTCTGATTACTAAAACATTACCTGCAGATTTATTTAGGCTTCATCTAAAATGCTGACTAGAATCATTACAATGTGTACGTACACATGGTCGCTCTACATAGGGAAATGCCCACGCAATTTGGTGTTACATTTGTGCTGAATAGTTAGTGATACTCTAAAGTGTGGCCATATCTACGATTCATGTCAAACTCAAGGGCGGGGGACAGGGGGGCTTACATGGCCATGCATTGAAGCAGTTTTATGTATATATATTTTTTCCCCGAGGGAATTAAACCTGTATTAGGGCGCAGGCAGCGCAATGTATGCCCCTCTTCAGGTGAACTATATTGCGTATATTGCGGATAACTAATTATGTCGAGTTATTGAATTTAAACTCGGGGAAATGTGTCACACGTCTGCGTCCTGTGAAAAGGTCATGAGTGAAACAGCGTACGACTGCGTATCATCACAAATTAATCTCATGGGTATAATATCATCATCCGATGAAAGGCACGAGGCCCTGGCACGGCTCACACAGAAATATACCGAATATGTCGACATTAGATTGATTTCTTTCCGAGCTAATAAGAAAAGAATAATATATACCTTGGGATGGAAATTCATGGGTAGGTCGTCACACCAAAAAACCTTCGGATACCGAAGTGTTTTCTATAATTCGGTTTTGTTTGGTTCTTCCTGTAGAGAATGTAATGTTATGAGGCCGGCTGAATATAAGTGCCGCACATACCTGTGGTAATGCTTGGCTCAGTAGGGGCCTTGATGCGTGTGCGTGTGCGTGTGCGTGTGCGTTTGGTCAGGTGACCGTGCGTAAATGTTACTACCTTTAAATCGAATCGAGCAATGTATTGTATGCGTTGTGTACCCGAATCTCCCCCCCCCCCCTCACCACAAAAAAGTACCCAACAGAAGTTAGTTGGTGAACAGTTTGTCGGATGGGAATTGCGGATGACCCAAAGCGCAAAACAAACGTTTCAGTATACCGTATTTAAAAAAAAGTTTTTCTTTTTTTTGTGTATAACTATAGTGATAATCACATGGGAGCAAGCTAACTCCGTATCCCATATCTGGACATTGCTTAAGCTCACAGTGCAGTTGAAATAGCAATTGTTTAAAATATTATGAGATCGACGTATGAGATTCAAAATGTGAGAATGTAAATTCTACTTTACCTGATATTTTTGTTTAAAACACAAAGTTTTGTGTATTTTTATATTGTAAGTAGATGGCGAAATGCCATTCAGTTAATAATTCTTCGCGAGTCGATCTGTTTTGGTGGCGGCGCCGGTTAACACGGATCTTCCAGTTTTTAGAAAATGCCTGTCACTTGTTCTTCCATTCATTAATGATGGAGGTGCCGAGCTGATGAATTTTTAAACATTCTGGGATATATATATATGTGTGTTCGCGCCAATGTTCTTAGATCATAGTATAGTTTCTAGATTTGTTTATTTTTTACGTATTATCTCTTGTATTTTCGTTGTGACTTCACTCACCCTGTATTACCCCTTTTCCTCTCCTCGTCTGTTATCTACTCGCCCACTAGTTCACGAAGTCAATTGCTCATACACCCTCGTAGAGTACAGTCGTCGCCTACCTTCGTAGGGTACAGTTGCCCGTCTACCCTCACTGGGTGAAGTTCGCTCGCCTGCTCAGGGAGCAATTCAAACAGTTTTCTTGTATTCTCATATCAGTGCTTCTCAACTACATTCTATCAGTGCAAACAGTGTACAGTTCATCTCCGATCTCACGTCGCCTGACTACGCTCGCCACACGCCTTCCACTACAGCTGTCTTGGGTTCGACGCCTCCCAGGCAATTTTCTTATTTCTTTCTTCTCTCCTTCTTCTAAGCTCAAGCTTCTTTATACTTGCACTATCTGTGACGTGGTGTGCACCCCATCTACGCCACCATGCCTACCACGCTCTGCACTTCTTTCTCACGCCCGCATTACAACTAGGGTAAGTGCAGTGCAAGTTCATTTTATACAGTCCACTAATTACCATTTCTCAGGGTCACGGCCCAAACAATATATATATATATATATTATATATTAGTACTTTAGACAGAAATTAAAAAAGTGACTACACACTACAACTTTTTAAATTTCTGTCTAAAGTACTAACATAACAGCGTCATAGTCGCCTACTATAAAGCCAAGTTTAAACACACACACACACACATATATATATATATATATATATATTTAGTTTCATACTAATATTATGATGTACATATATATATATATATATTTCATGAATGATTCTTTTGAGAATAAAGTGAGTTACTAAGAGAAACATTTGAAGGTGTAGTTCGTTGGATAATTTTTAGGTGATGGTGAAATTATTCAGAGTGTAGTGGGATATTTTGGGGCTGTAGTTGGGGTGGGAATTTTAATAGATGCATTCAGTTCTTTAAGAGTTTCCATATAGGACGTATTTATGTGGTAAAGTGGGTTTTAATTTGGTGTATATGGTCTCGTTTTAGAGTAGGTTGTATACCCCCATAAATACAAAAATTTGTGAAGAAAAAAAATGGCAGCCAAGCTCTCCTTCAAAAGTCTTCGGCTGTGAATGCTGTGAGATATAGAAGTTGAACCAAGCTTTTCATTCTTTCACCCTAGTTTCGCATTGAAAAGAAGTAAGATTTCGCCTGTTGATGAGCGCTAAGCTAACCATTTTCGTGGTAAAAAAGTAAAAATTTTAAAATCGAAATCATAAAAAATTGCTTGGCCTTTGAATTTGGTTCATTACGCACACATCCCTTGATACATGCTCTATTACCGTGTACAGGTGGGAATTGTTTTGAGGGTGTAGCAACAATAATTTACTTCCAGCACATTGTTGTTTCACTTGCAAATATTTGTTCGTACTCATGAATCTTTAGTTGTGTTGACTGAACGCTCTCATTGTCAACAAACAACGTAGCCGACAGCTAGGACTGAACTATTAACCAGTCGTGACACATACACACAACAATCCGTGATTGCAGGTAGACCTACACGGGAGTTTCGAACACAACTCTTTGATCGCAATCCGAGCTTACATAATAACACGTATTCACGCTGTTGTTCAGACTCCGAGAAAACATGTTTGAATCTATTTAAATAGCTAATGTAGCTTCAGTTAGGAAGCCACTCTTCGCATATGCATTTATGCTAATGAGATGAAAGAGAATATGTGATTAGTGGTGTGGTGTGTACGCAGCTAAGGCGTGTGGCGTAGACCTGCACCCACGATTATATGGACAGCATTTCACATCAGATGTGACAGAAATAGTCTGAAAAACATATAAAAAAAAATACCGAGGGCATTGAACCTGTTATAGAGAGCAATGTATGCCCCTCTTCAGGTAAACTAGGTATGTTGCGGATAGGACAATTGTTTAGGGATGTCCGAGGGCTGTTTAAGACAGGATTCGAACCCGGGGCCTCCCGAATCAGAGTCGAGCGCTAAGCGCTCGAGCCAACACTGTCAGTTGAAATATATAGATTCATGGAAACTATTCGTGAATTAGTATTTCATGCTCAAAGATAAGCAAACGAACTTCTGAAGGAAATCCTGAATTTAACATTTTCTCTCAACCCGGCACCTCCACCAAAGAATTGTATGTACGTTTTTTTTCTTTGTCAATCTGGTGATTAAGTAGCTACGCTCCCAATTTTGGGTACACCCGTATTCAAAATAATTAAAATAAAGGTAGGCCTATGTAACATTTATGATTTTCGAATTATGGCGTCAGTCGTTATAATAAGCATTCTAAAAGTTGGTTAGGGTAAGCCCTCCACACCGTTACAGCCTTATCAATCAGCAATCTTAAATAATGATAAATATACTACAGCTATAATTAAACAATTTCTTTAAGAGGAAGCCGGCGATGATTTGATGTTCAGCGCGTTTCTTGTCCTGCTGCCATAAATCATTACATCTGAATACAACTTGGCATACTTGATAATGAAGGACATCTGTACGCGCCTATCATATCAGATTTTTAATATTCAATATAGATCAATCAGAAAATGCGTAGTTATTTGGGTGTTTTTGACCATTTTGACAGATTCTAAATTCTAGAAAATTCAATTTATTTTTTGTTTATTTTCTGCAATCAATTAATGGAAATTTGATATGATAGACGCCTTCATAATTGGATGAGCGTAGCGAGCGTAGCGAGCGAAGCGAAGATTCCATTTCACTACACTGGAGAAAAAATCCGGAATGTTTTTTTTTTCTTTTTTTTTTTTTTTTTTTTTTTTTTTTTTTTGTATTTTTGTGTGTTTGTTAACACGATTCCGGCTAAACCGATACTCCGATTGCGATGAAATTTTATGGAGGCCTTCGAAATCTCTGAACTTAGAACTGCCACGTTTTTGAGCGCAATCGAAAAATTTTTTCTCATAAAAAACGCAATTTTACGATTTTTTTCGATTTTTAAAAAATTTCTTCGACTTATAACACCTACATGCTTTATCCGATTGTAATGATTTTTTCACAGAACCTTAATTTTATGAATTAAGATATTCGTGTGAAATTTTAGCATAATCGAAAAATTATTTCTCATGAAAATCGTAATTTTACGGGTTTTTTTCTTTTTTAAAACAATTCTTTGACTTATAACACCTACATGCTTTATCCTATTGTAATGATTTTTTTACAGAACCTTTATTTCATGAATTAATATAATCGTGTTAAATTTGAGCGCAATCGAATAATTATTTCTTATGAAAATTGCAATTTTACGATTTTTTTCTTTTTTAAAAATTACGATTAATTAAAAAATTAAGTTATTTTTTATTTTATTTAGTTTAATTAAAAAAATTAAGTTAATTTTTTATTTAATTTAATTAAATTAAAAAAAATCTTCGACTAAGTAATGAATTTTTCACAGAACAACAGAAAATCCGCGTAACACATGGCAGCTCAATGCACCATATACGCTCATCCATCCACGGGGCGGGACTTTAGCGTTTTCCTAATTAATTTTTACACAATTATTTAAAATCACAAATAGATGCGATTAAAATTGGTTGAGACATTTAAAACCACGTAAAATGAGCATGCCAGCCTCCTCTTAACTAGATGGATACCGATTTTGATAAAAATGCTAAAACTTTTTGTGAATCTCACTTTCTTTTAGCCAACATTCATGGATGTTTTTAGATATGAGACCAAACTAACTACAAACAAAAACATATAATGTTTTCACTTTGAATGTTTGCCATGCCGTAGCTAGTCCAGTGTACGACATTTCGCCCTGCACGATGCTAGGGCTCGCGGCGTACGCGTGCACCTAGAACCCATCATTAGCGAGACTGCCCAGAGTCGGCTAAATGGACGTATCGAAACGTTGATTGGACGGTAATATCGATCGTGGTGGACGCATGGTACGATACCTTCCATTCCATCCTTTATTATTATCATCCGGCTTATCATAATTATTAGACCATGACAATGTGGAATCTTCTTCGAGTCGTGATGCTCAAATCTTCGGCTTAGTTTGGCTCCACAGAATTCTCTGATGACTGGTTCATCATCGACAACAAAGATGTATTGTCGGTCCACGTTGTAAGATCCAGAAACTCTTCCCGGTTCGATTGAGCAATTTTGTAAAATTGCCTTCGCATTGCCGTTATGTATGGTGTTTACTTGCCATTCAAAGAACATCCTTTTTGAAGAGTAATATCGTTGAGTGACTAATATATAGCTAGTCACTCAACGGTAATATCTTGAAATCATCAATACATATTCAAAGTGCAAAGAAATATTGCTAAGCAGAATGTTTTCTTTTCGAAATGTAACAATTTATAAACCTAACTTAGCCCCTTTGTCAAATACTTTCCACGGTATATATTTATTCGAGGGTATGCACAAGTTGAATGAAAGTGTGTGTAGGTCTTCCTTAGTGCTTCCAGTGGCGTATCTAAGGGGGAAGGGGTTTGAAAAAAAGTTTGAAAGTGCACTTTAACGTTTCAATGGAGAATTACTGTTTTATCGCAATACTAAAGGCAAATTGCCATCGGACCTAAAGAGGATTTTAGTTGATACAAAGTTGGTTATTGTGATGCCTTAAAACGCACTGATTTTCACCAAAATGACTTTGAAAGAGAAAACATTTGATTATGATTTTAATAGATAAAAAGTTGGTGATGCTTTAAAACGCACAGATTTTAATCAAAATAGCCTTGGAAGAGAAAACTTTTGGATTAAAAACAGGATTTTAGTAGATAAAAAGTTGGTCATTGTGATGCTTTAAAAGTTAAAACGCGCAGATTTTCATCAAAATGACCTTGAAGAGGAAATGTTTTCCGGGCGGACCCCCCACTTAGCCTTCGGTACATCTATGAATGAATTGGTTTAACCCCCCCCCCCCCCCAATGAATTCCTGGATACTTCACAGAGTGCTTCTCTTTAGGAACGTTATACTACAACAGTCAGTGTGGTGTAGTTGGATAGTGGATAGAAGACTTCTTCAATGGACTAAAGTCAGCACACGCCTTTTACTGATAAAGCATGTTGAACGCAACGTCAGCCAGGATGCTATGGTCGAAACTGATCTCCCGAATCAGAGCACTGTAGCAGTGAGCCATGCTGTGTTGGTGCAGTGTGCTGGTTCACAGGCCATGCGGTCTCCAAGACTTGAAGTTGAACTCCACTTGAATACTAATATTGCAAGAAGCATGTGTACGAGAGCACCCGACATAGGGAGCACCCATATCACCCATAGCATTGTACCATAGGGAGCACCAATCAACTTAATCAACAGTTTATTGAAGAAAGATACAATATAAACTCTCTTCTAGTTCCAGTATTACAATGTATTTGGTGCAGTTGCCGGTTTATACTATATATTATAATATATTGAGTAGGTCCACGACATTTAAGAAAAATGTCACATTTCATTTATATTCATATTTTTTCCCTATACATTACCGGAAATTGGGAGACCGTGGTTTGATACCCCGCTGAGATGGAATTTGTAATTTCTGGATTGATTTCCATAAAAGCAATACTATTCCAAATTTCAAATGGTTTAACCATGGTTTATTCTTAACACAAATTGAAAAATTCGAAATGCGAAGATTGAATATCGCAAAAAGTAATTGGCAAATAATGCCAATGTAGAGAAAGAAGCGATCAATATCACTTCTGTCGAGTATGATTTCTGTATACATCAGCAAATGCTGAGGTTACACCATTCCTCCCTGTGCATCTATATTAATCCCGCTGACCAGCAGCTTACCCGAGACTAGACCGATCATCAATAACTGTCGCTTACCACACTAATTAATTAACGAAGTACTATACTACAGTCGATTGCAAGGTATCTCTAGTCTAAGACTCTTCCTCCCCTCACCCCCACCACCGCAGTGTGGCAGCTGCTCAAGGTGAAGGGTGGGGGTGCTGTGGAGTAGTGGGGGTAGCAGGGGGAGTCCCTGACTAGACATTCCTTGTAATGGAGTTTAGATCAAGTATACTGTTTTGTTAGTTTTTGTGGTATTGTTTAGTTTAGGTTTCGTGTTGATTTTATAATACTTATTGATGTTGTTGATACAGTATTTAACTCTAAAATTGTATTATATGACAGGTACTAACGTACTATGGGGCAGATGCTCTTTCTGTGCAAATGCAAATAAATAATATAAATTTAAAACTCTTGATCATGACTTTAAAGTTAAAAGTTTCTAGTAATCTTGCGAATGCGATTGAAATCTAAACGAAATCGAGGACGTTATTATTTGGTAAATAAATATTCAAACGTAAACACATTGCTTAAAAAGAGTGAATAAGATCACTCTCACATCTGGTGTAGCCATTGTGTATGTATAGACCGCGTGGTGTTTAGTTGTGTAGTAATCATCGTTCGGGTTTGGACTGCAGTACACATGAAGATAGCTTTTACCAACTGGACATTAGTACGTACTGTTTTTTTGTTTGAATTTTTTATCTGCAAAGGTTTGTAGCAGTTTAATTGGATGTATAATGCAATCAGAAACGCTTTGTGTGGTATGCATGGTGTACATAGCTCTGTGTCAATTAACAACAGAGAATGTCGATTGGGCCTATGCATTTAATTGGAAGCCAGATGAATAAGTATCATTTCGCATTGCTGAACAATATTGCATTCACCACTAT
Source organism: Sweltsa coloradensis (assembly GCA_024449915.1). Classification (NCBI taxonomy): domain Eukaryota; kingdom Metazoa; phylum Arthropoda; class Insecta; order Plecoptera; family Chloroperlidae; genus Sweltsa; species Sweltsa coloradensis. The sequence continues at coordinate 109,208 of JAMZAV010000769.1, read as the reverse complement.
AAACGTGCACGTGGACGTACGTAAGCAACTGGGGTAAACAGAACGGGGGGGGGGTAAATCTCCGGACTTCAAACTGATCCCAACGGAAATGGTAAAATTAAAATTGCAAATATTTTGTTGAAAATGATAAACGAACAAAGGGAAAGTTTGATTTTGAAATCGATGGCGTTCAGATATACGCAATCGTTTAAAAATGTAAATTCCCAACTTGAGGGTGATTCATTCTCTTCCAATGGTGATTGATGATAACGCATAAGAGCAAATGGCGGATTGAGGGATCACACGTCCAATACCTTACTACCCTCTGGTAAACAGAAAGCCTACGATGTGATGTGCAAACAAAACGCTAAACGATGATTCAGCTAAACCTCTTGCTGCATAGAGAACCAAGGCCGAGGCAGAGAGAGAGCCAATGATGGGGTACCCGCTGTATGGTTAGGCGCAATCATAAAGATACCCGTAATATGGAAATAGTCGAACTAAATTCAAACAAAAGCTTACCTCATGCCTATAATTTACACCAAAATTCCCTTCCAGCTGTGTTTGGAAATCTCTATCACTTTAAGAGGAATTACTGACATTTTATGTTATCGATTTCTTGCAAGACAAATAACTGCTATCTTCTTTCTACACGCATCATGTGTTCGCGTACGTACCGTCATACACTACACGCCCCCACACACATATAAAGAATGCCAATGAGGGGTTTGGGGATTATTTTCAAGTCAATTCTACCTTGTAAGCTACTTTCAAACATGGCTGAAACGCAGCCGTTTGAAAACATCATTAATTTTAGTTCAATTTTCTACAGCGCGATGACTTGCAAGATTCTTACAATCTTTGATGATTCGAAATCCTGTTACCTACCTGTACCTGCTAACGTTACGTAACCCAAGCCAGGTTTACGAGAAGCGGGGATTGATCATTCAATACATTCAAGCGTTCTCCAATCATTCGACACAATATCTTGGTTCGGACGTCTAAAGTAAGTAAGACAGCGATGCCAAACTTCAATACACTTGTGGTATCTTCGAAATACAGAACGTTAATTTCGTCAACTTTGTCAACCACTCAAAAAGTATCGATTCAAATTTTATTCACAGATAAAACGAAAACAACAATATTACCATTTTAAATTTAAATTTACTTAACATTTTATGGAAATAATAGGGCTACACTAAATATATATTCGTCCTTGAACGTGTTACCGTTGGCATTGGCAATTTAACTTCAAGGAACACAAAACATTCTAAATAAAATAGTGTAGGCTTTATGCAGACAGAGGGATATTGTGCTTGTCTTTCCACTTAGTGTATCTATACACTTAAGTTATTGCTGAAATAATAGTACTTTGTTTATTATTACAATAATAATAAACATTATTTGAAATAAATGATCGTGTTTAGGTAACAATAATTAAAGAGAGAAAATCACTTTGACTGATAACAAACACACATACCACACCTTTCCCCCATACCGACAAATTTTAATGACAACGTAAAAGATTCAGAAATATGAGTTGGTATCATTTCATGTAATTCACTTTCTAGTATGAATCTGTGAGTGACAAATGAATGAACAGATGATGAATAATGATGTATCTCATAGCATGTACCAGCTTTGATATCTCTTTGGGCTCGAGGGCTATACCCTTCAGAGTCTTTCGTCTTCCCAACAGACAGACAGACAGACAGGGCCAGGTTCTGACAGTTCAACCATGAATGTATAGCTAGGGTAGAGCCATATATGGGGGAGTGAGAAACGTAGGTTGAAATCCCTAACGGATGTGGGATTACGTTATTTTATTTATACCTAGCGATACTTTCAGATGATGGGCTTTCCAAGATTTTATATATTCCGGAAACTCTATTTGTGACTTTAGTACTTGGCACATTATTTGGGGTACATGCACGTAGGTCAATACCATAGCCACCGAGCATAAAACTTTAAATATTGGATCTAACCTAACCACGTATAACACATTTCTCAAAATCGAAGTCTCATCTGCATCCATTCGAGCACGATTTAAGACTTAAGCCCCCCTTTTTTAGAAGATTTTTCGAAGAACTCTGGTTTGATCGACAAATGAAGTGAATACATTCTGGACCTTTGTTACCTCTAATTTCACTCAAACAATTTGAAACTTCAGGGCAGTGTCTTTGCCAGACAATATTCCCATATTATTAGAAATATATGCCTCCTATACATACGCTTGGCAAAATCTCCTTATTGATGAGCGTAGCGAGCGTACGAGCGAAGTGAAGATTTCATTCCACTACACTGAAGAACAAAATCCAGAATGTTTTTTTTTTTGTATTTTTGTGTGTTTGTTAACACGATTCCGGCTAAACCGATACTCAAATTACGATGAAAGTTTCTGGAGGCCTTCAAAATCTCTGAACTTAGAACTGCCACGTTTTTGAGCGCAATCGAAAAATTATTTCTCATGGAAATCGCAATTTTACGATTTTTTTTTCGATTTTAAAACATTTCTTCGACTTATTACACTTACATGCTTTATCCGACTGTAATGATTTTTCATAGAAGCTTAATTTTATGAATTTATATATTCGTGTGAAATTTGAGCGCAATCGAAAAAATATTTCCCAGGAAAATCGCAATTTTACGATTTTTTTAGTTTAAAAAAAATTACGCTCATCCAACAATGCGCCTGAAAAAGCGTTTGCGAAGCTTCTTAGTTTAAACAAAGTTTATTCTGAAAATGCACTCTGATAGAGACAACCGCTTATCCTTCCTCATCCTAAATAAACTAGCAAATTATAAAATCTTCATGGTGAAAATTAGTATTGCAAAAACGATCTAGAATATCCCTGGCGTTCCTTAGAACTTCTGGAGTGGCTAACCTGCCCTGAACCTCTGAAGCCGAATGCACTACTAAGTGCACCGTGTACTTGTATTACGATAGGGGGCGTCGCCCGAAGCTGATATAAACCATGACCACGAGAAAGCGATACTCTCACAGCTGGCGCGCTATGCAGAGGCTACAAGGGCAATTGATTTTAATTTTAGAGCTAGCAAAAACTGGTCTGTAATGTGAATGGGGTAGAGTAGGTGACCGCTCTGCCCTGAAACTCACGTATACCGCTTGCTAGAGCAGATGGAGGGTTCGAGAGCTAGTGTAACGGCTTCGTTCTCCTCGACTTCTGCTCGGCAGTCCGGGTTAGTGGAGGAACCTATATGACTGTCAAGGTTACACCGTCTTTTCTGATGGGACGTTAAGCCGTTGGTCCCTTTGGTACTTTTCGAAAGGAGTAGGCTACATTCCGGTATCGGGTTTTCCCTCCTCCCTTCTGTTCATACTTCATTCTCATCTCATCTATCACCAATCATCGTCTCGAATAGCCAAAGTGCATTAATATGAGACGTTAAGCAATATTCAATCATTCAATCAGCAATGTACACATTCCGAGTATACGGCTAGTAATTTTATGTCTATATCGAACCACCAAACATTATTTTCTGATCACTTCTGTATATTTTCCGCTTTGCGATGGAGTTATATGGAAGGAAATAAAAGTAATGGAATAGACAAGAAAATCCCGCAAACTTTATCCATACATGTTAATGCTTGAAAAGTTACGGGAGTTTGAAATCGAATTGGCACACGAGTTGAGAAGTTGATGCTGACAGCGCGCACTAGAAAGTAGCAAACTATATAAACAAATACAATATACAATACACAATACACGATGGGTGAGGTGTGAAGCGTGATTTTCAATGATGTACTCACAGTGAGTCAGTCGAAGAAGATTGACAAGATTTAGTTGTTTTTATTATTTAAATGCCCTGGTCAATCTTCTTCTTCTCCAAACAGTACGATTTTGACAGTTTACTTTATTCGTTACTTATTTTAAAACTAGGAAAACGCTTAAGTCCCGCCGCGTTGTTGGATGAGCGTAATTGGTGCACTAAGTTGCCATGTGTTACGCGGATTTTTACTGTTGTTCTGTGAAAAAATCATTAATTAGTCAAAGATTTTTTTTTAAATAAATGAAATTAAATAAAAAAATAACTTTATTTTTTAATTAATCGTAATTTTTAAAAAAGAAAAAAATCGTAAAAATGAAATTTTCATAAGAAATAGTTATTCGATTGCGCTCAAATTTTACACAAATATATTAATTCATAAATTAAGGTGCTGTGAAAAAATCATTACAATCGGATAAAGCATGTAGGAGTTATATGTCGAAAAAATGTTTTAAAATTCGAAAAAAATCGTAAAATTGTTTTTTTTTATGAGAAAAAATTTCCCGATTGCGCTCAAAAACTTTGGCAGTTCTAAGCTCAGAGATTTCGGAAGCGGTCTATAAAATTTCATCACAATCGGAGTATCGGTTTAGCCGGAATCGTGTTAACAGACACACAAAAATACAAAAGAAAGAAAAAAAAACATTCCGGGTTTTTTTTTTCCAGTGTAGTGAAATGGAATCTTCGCTTCGCTCGGGGTACGCTCGCTACGCTCATCCAATTATGACATTTCGGCAAAAATTGTTGTTTCAATAAGATTATTGCAAAATGGGCGTTATCAAATATTGAGTTTTGTTTAAAAAAAATCACATCACAGTGTAATTTGAATCCCATAAATCTTTCTACCGAATCAACTGCATCTTATTCCCATGGGTTATAAAATCACGTTTATATAATGTCGTTGATATAATGGTAGTGGAGTTTGTGTAATAACCCCCCTATAGGCACACATTGTGAGCATATGTGTGCGGAAGAAACCGGCTTGCTTTCAATGAACAGGATACGCAACGCATAACGCACAGGATTCTGGTTTGTTGGTTGTTGGGTGCCTTCCTTTCTTCTTCATCAGTTGCGTCAGATAGTTGCACAACCTCTCTGCTCCGCCACTGATGCTGGTGCTGGGTGCTGGGGGCCTGCAGCCTTGATGCACTGGCGCGCTGTGTTGTGTTGTAGGACGCATTGCACAATGCCGTGCAGCAGATTATTAGAACGGGATGCACGGGGCTTCTTTGGAAACCAGTATCTACGACTTGTAGAACGAGGTTCTTGCTCAAGTCTGTTTCACTTACCGGCCATCCTGACTGAAGCCCGCGCAGGTCCAAAGCGTTTGAAGACTCCTCCAAGAGGCTTGATGTATTTCTAACTGTTCTTCATCATCAAAATCTGAAACAAATAGAAAGATACGTAAACCAGCAATCTCATAGATGTCATAAATCTCACGGCAGGCTGGTCTATACGACGGAAACATTTATACTTCTAACTTCTAAGTTTACCCTTTCCCATGCAAAGTGGAACATCAAAATTTAGATTTTAGATCATGCGAACCGAATTTTTGCCCTTGGATAAATAAGTTTATTACAGATCACATAAGGAATTTAAAAATTATTACTAGGAAAACGCTAAAGTCCCGCCGCGTTGATGGATGTGCGTTTTTTTTGTAAGTTTTTTGTTTGCGTTTTTTGCGTTTGTTTGCACTTTTCCTTTGCAAGTGCTTTTTGAATGCATTGTTGGTGATTGTTGTCAAGTTTCTATTGTTACTTGTTAATTGGTATTATAAACCCAAAAAAACTCATATTAAAACCTTTATTTCTGTGGATTCTGGCTAACTTTTTCAACTTTTTCTTTCAAAAGGTACTACATCACCATAACCTTAATGTCCATGTGAAATATGAACGTTGTAGCCCCACCCGTTTGCTCAGAATCGGCCCAAATGTAACGAAAATATCGCACTAAAAATTGAAAAACTAATATTAAAACCTTTATTTCTATAGATTCTAGCTAACTTTTTCAACTTTTTCTTTCAAAAGATACTACATCACCATAATCTTAATGTCCATGTGAAATATGAACGTTGTAGCCCCACCCGGTTGGTCAGAATCGGCCCAAATGTGACGAAAATATCGCACTAAAAATCGAAAAAAATCGTAAAAGTACGATATTCATGAGAAATATTTCTTCGATTGTACCCAAAAGCAATACACCGCTAAGTTCAGAGAAAACGAAGGTCCCCTCAAAATTTCATCAAGATCGCTTATGCCGTTTGCCCGGAATCCTGCTAACAAACAGACAAAAATACAAACAAACAAAAAAAAAAACAAAAAAACATTGGAGCTAAATTTTTTGGGGGTCAGTGAAATTGAAGTTTTCGCTTCGCTCGCTACGCTCATCCAATTATTACTAGGAAAACGCTAAAGTCCCGCCGCGTTGATGGATGAGCTTTTTAAAATTTTTAGTTTGCTTGGGATATCTTTACTTTTGCAAGTGCTTTGTTTTGCTGCCTACGCATTGTAGGTGAATGTTGTCAAGTTTCTTTTGTTTCTTGTCAATTGGTATTATTTACCGTAAAAAACTTATATTAAAAGCTTTATTTCTATAGATTCTGGCTAACTATTTAAACTTTTTCTTTTAAAAGGTACTACATCACCATAACCTTAATGTCCATGTATAATATGAACGTTGTAGCCCCACCCGTTTGGTCAGAATTGGCCCAAATGTCACGAAAATATCGCACCAAAAATCGAAAAAAAATCGTAAAAGTACGATATTCATGAGAAATATTTCTTCGATTGTACCCAAAAACAATACACCTCTAAGTTCAGAGATTTCGAAGGTCCTGTCAAATTTTCATCAAGATCGGATATGCCGTTTGCCTGGTAGAGAGTTAACAAACAGACAAAAAAACAAACAAAAAAAAAAAAACAAAAAAAAAAACACCCGAGCTAAATTTTTTGGGGGTCAGTGAAATTGAAGTCTTCGCTTCGCTCATCCAATTATTATTATTATTATTATTATTATTATTATTATTATTATTATTATTATTATTATTATTTATAGTTAATATTGATATTTTAACACAATCCAGGAATTACGAAAAAAATCACCATTGATATTAAACTTGCACCATCTGGATGCTTCGAAAATTAAATTTAAACGATAAAATAATACAAAATTTAAAAAAAGGGATAAAATTATGGCTTCATAGTGTATGTTTTCTAGCTCAGAACCTTGGAAATGTAATATCCCACATGGTTGATTGCCAGCTTACACGTTCTACTTGTAAAATGTTATCAATGGTCCCTGTGTTAGGTAGTTTTCAGCAGTACGTCGTCAGACCTCGTATCTCGCGCATTTACCTGGTGCTTTCCACCCCTTGAGTGGTTATTATCACCGAAACCGCAAAGAAGAGAACAAAAAACAGCCTAGTTCACCCTCCCCTAACCCAGTTTCAACAATGTGAAGAGCGAATTGAATAGACTTGGTAAAAAATCTACGTTTCTTAGCCAAGAATGAGAAGGAGAAGGAGGTGGAGGCAGGGCGCTCAATAAACAAATTGCCCTAGTTTTGAAACTATTCTGGCATCAGAATAAAAACGACAAACGTTACACTTTTCAAATAGCAATAAATCAAATCAGTGTGGGAATAACATGGCGAACACAATATTTCCTCGCCTTCTTTAAACTTTGTTTGTCTGTAAAATAACATATGGTGAGCAAATTCTTTATGGTGACGCTCAAGGGAATTCAGTGAATGTATGTATTCTATTGAAGTTGCTCTTCTAATACTCTGAGGTTGTTTAAATCAAATCAGTGAAACAGGGCGAACACAATATTTCCTCGCCTTTTTAAACTTTGTTTGTCTGTAAAATACATATATATGGTGAGCAAGTTCTTTATTGTGACGTTCAAGGGAATTCAGTGAATGTATGTATTCTATTGAAGTCATGCTCTTCTAATACTCTGAGGTTGTTTCGTGAAAATTAATGGCAGTACTACTGCAGTAACAGTTACTACCGTATTGCAGACAAAAAAACACATTTTTCCTTGATGTCCCACATACGGACGACGTTATATTGTTCTGTAGTATACCTAATTATGTAGATATTTTAAAATTTAGGCTAAAACACTGTTTTAGACTATTTTCATAAACACCCCCATCATTGATGTATTTGGTTTGAAAGCAAGAGTAGCAGCATTGAGTATATAACCATCCTTGTAGCAGCGTCAACTTCTGTTTTACTTCTAGAAGTGACAAAACACACGAAAAAAGTTATCTGTCGAACTATGATTTTCACCCCGTCAAAGCAAGGATTCAACTCGAAACTGTCCACATAGATCAGCTGAGACCATTACGAAGAATAAGACTGAAGAAATGAACCAGCATATAATAAAACGCACTTTGAGCTACGTCAGTGAGTGTACATTATGATTACTTCTACAGTCTACATGATCATTTCAATAATTATAACATATTATGTATTACTTCACACCATTTCTGCACCAGTTATTATTCTTAGAAATCTTTCTGATAATGGACCCTCCCCCATCCCCAGCGCCCGTACGACCTGAGACAACTGTGATGGGAGGGTGGGGGATGGAAAAGCTCCTAGGAGAACGCGAATGTTCCCGACTCTGTAATTAGCGAAATGAACGGTGTGACACGTGCGAGAAGAGGAAAGAGTACGCGAGAACAACTCCCTTAGTGTTCAGAAGCTACGTACGCCCCTAGAGCAGAGGAAAGAGCACACGAGAACAACTCCCTTATGTGTTCAGACGCCCCTAGAGCAGAGGAAAGAGCACGCGAGAACAACTCCCTTAGTGTTCAGAAGCTACGTACGCCCCTAGAGCAGAGGAAAGAGCACACGAGAACAACTCCCTTAGTGTTCAGAAGCTACGTACCTACGTACGCCCCTAGAGTAGAGGAAAGAGCACACGAGAACAACTCCCTTATGTGTTCAGACACCCCTGGAGCAGGGGGCACAGAGAGCGTAACAATTCACCCCTTCAAACACATCTCCAACTCCAATCCAATCATAGGGAGAATGTGGGTTCGATCCCCTGTGTGACTGTTCATTTCTTGTCATGACAAAGTTCCTTGTGTTCTTGTGTTGTGATAAACCATCATTTCTCACTTCTCGCAATAAGTGCATCGTATTGTGAAAATTTTCCTTTGAATATTTTCTTTTTTCATATTTATGTATTTTTCTGACCCTAGAGATATATTTGACAAACATGCATTTTGCGTTCCAACATACAACCATTTCCAACCATTAGGCTCCCTTCAGTAAAATTGTAAAAACCTTCTCCAAATAATTCATTTTCATTTTTATGCTAAATTTTAAAATATGATAAGTCTCCATTCTAAAGGCCAACTCCACATAATGTCATTTATTTTGATTGCTTCTTTTTATTATTATCATGATACAAACACGTCAATTAAGATAAAATTGATAAAAAAAAAAAAAAAAAAAAAACACGCAAACAATTAGTAACATTTGCATCAAAATTCATCAACTGAGTAAAAACGTCTTTGAATTAAAAATGTCTTGAGTTCCCTTTTAAAATTTGCCACATGTCTAATACCTTTTATGTGTTGGGGCAAGCAATTATAAAGTATACTGCCAGCACAGGTTGGGCTCTCTTTATAAATCGACAATTTATGAGGCCTACGCGTTCTGTCTAAATTCTCTAATAGGGTAGGTGTGAGTATGAGGGAATGTCCAAGCCCAGGGATTGTTTTATAGAAGAGTAGAGCTCAATCCCAGCCTGTATTCACATATTGACTGGAGAAAACATTTTTCTCAATCAGTTCTGAATTAGTGCTATAAATTGTGTCATGAAAGTGAGCCTGGAGTTATGTATAGAAGAGACCATGTAATATAATCTGTACATAGGAGGTAATGGCCAGTGAAATGAAAAGGCTGATGGGAAAAAGAGGGGAGCTACTCAAAACAAATCCCAGAGTACAAACACGATGATTTCACAAAACAAAACAAAATTTCGGGAACAATTGAATACCGTTGTATGACGTAGTAATACGGAAACGCATGGTGGCTGGTTGGATACAAATGTTCGGCTTCGGTTACGCAGCCGGGCTGTCAAGGTCACTAATTAGCTGCTCAATTAACTATGAGTCACTCGATGTAATACGGGGACCTGACGAGATCCTACTAATAGTCTCGTCTCGAGCAGAACAGAACGCTGTGAGTTTCATAGTTTCCACAAGCTAATCTTATACAAACTGTGGTGAAGTATGATGACTTACCCAATCAACTGAAGTACACATAAGGCCACATTCAGTTCCAAGCAATGCGGTTTGTAAACAATCATTCCCCCTCCCCCCTCCTCCTAACGTTCATCTTTTCTTACCAACTTCTTTGAAATACTTTTTAAAAAATTGAAAAACTTTTTTCCCACCAGTCCCATCGTCCCATCATGAATTTACATTAGACTAATAGCCTGAGATACCTTTGTGGGATCACGGTCCCCTCTCCCCTAAAGATAATGTTTTTTATTCGTACTTACTTTCATACAGTAGTACACCTATTCCTGCTTACAAATAATACTTGGAGGGCGCAAAAAACATTAGCCCCCATACTGATTACAGTATTCCCGCTGTTATAATTTACAGTTGTCACCTTTTCAACCGCTACCGAGGTCTAGAATGAGTTGGGAGTGTGAGAATTCTACTCTGTATTTTGTTATCTTTGGAGTTTATAGCTATTGAGTTGAGTTTTCGCTGAATGGAAGCGCGAGAGCCGGCGAGAGCGTGCTGATATGAGGCGCACAGCTCAGCGCTAATGTCGCCTCGTCTGGTCCTGTGTGCAACCTGCATTCTGCAACCGGGGTCAGAGTTCATATCCCAGACAACGTCGTGGCCACTTTCTCATTACCATACAATGAACTCAGCACTCATTGACGAGGTCGTTCTCGACGACGCCGTCATCCATCATATCAGAACTTTAGAAAAGAAGACAAAACCCGAATCATTACAGCGAGCTATTACATTTTCGCGCAAAAAAATAATTGACGAATGAGAATTCTTTTTTAAACCGAGACGATTTTTTTTAAAGGTATCAAAATTAAATGTGTATCCTAAATTGCATTGCACGGTTGAAATGAACCACGTATAGTCACACTCCCACATGAAAGCGTACCGTGTGTTTAATTATCCACTCAAAATGGGATCATTTAAAAGTTAATGGTCTGTGTGGTATCGTGTTTAATTCGCTATACCGGTATACCGAGGCAGCGCCGTGTCAGGGAACTGGCGTCGGGACGCATTCTAAGGGATTAAAGCAATTTGAATACAGCCACCTGTGTCCCTCCTCCCCCAACCCCCTCCCCCCACTAGTCCCTACACTTTTTGTGCGGACCTTTCGACTTGCTCATAAAATGCCTTCAGGGCAAAACATTTGAAAACCACACGGCGTACAACTCTGAAGTCTAGACTTACAATAAAACTCCACGACTCTCCTCTACTCGGAGCTTGAGCTTGAGTCGCCGGCGCGTTCTCAAGGTAAATAGGGACGTTTGTGCTCAGAGTCCCTTTTCGCAATCTGCGTATTTTCTGTTCGTCGAATGAGTGAGTTACTTCTTGTAATACTAGCCCTACTGAGGACGTGGATCTAAAATAATCCTTCTTTTTTCAGATTATAACAATATATTTTCGTCTGGCGATAATACTGAATGTACACCGAATGTCGTTTGTTCTATCGGGTTGTGGTTTGCACCAAAATGTTAAGTAAGAATGTGTAATATGCTGTATCAAAGCAGATCCTCCAAATATTGTTCACTTTTATTATTAACAGACCGTAAATATGACACCGAACAGTTAATTTGTAGTAATTTTCCAATTTTGTGTAGGAGACAATTATTTGAAATGTCAAAATGTGCTTTGATAGCGACATGCGCTCAACCTTGCTGAACAACCTCCCAAAAATGCAGATTTTTTGGATGAAAATTAAAGGTAAAAAAGCGGTCCAGACTGTATGTTAAATCAGCTGGATTTGACGATCCTTAAGTGTATTTTTAAATGGGCCCGAGCTTGGACACATTTGTCAGTTGGCACGTAGCTATTCGCTCGGCCAGGAAGCATCCGACAAACATGAGACTTTCCAAAGTTGTCAATAAAGCTTGCAAGTGCAAGGACAGCCCCGCGGTCGTAGATTTTCGATATTTTGATTTAGACAGCTAGAAAAAAATCACGAATATGGTTTATTCTAGACTTTTTTAACAAAATCCAAAGTCGTGAAAATCAATTTATTTTGTAACAATTATTTGAAAACAAATTTTAGAAAAGTTTTACTAGGGCCCTTTATTTCTGCTTCCGGGCCTGACAACTATACCCAAAATTTTGATCATACGGTGTCAGTCGGCCGAGCGAACAGAAATTTGCTAAAAACGCATGTCCTATAATGCTCTTCAAATAGCTTTTTCTTTTAAAGTAACCAAGGTAAAAACAAACTAGAAATTGATTTTTTCGGGTCAATAAGTTTTTATTACTTTTCAACTTAATGCTTCAACTTTAACTTAGAACTTTATCTTTAACTGTAATCTATGGAAAACTGGAATGAGAAGTTGTAGAAGGGCAATCATATCAATATACGTATTCAAAACAAGGAAGTAAGTTTTTAGAATACAACCTGTACCTGCGAATGAGAATAAGAGTGGACTTAACCTAAAATCAATCCGATTGAAATCAAGATAGCTACACAATAATTCCTGATGAGAAAATTAATATGTGACAGAAATAGTATTCTGATTGTCAATCCCATTGTGTTCTGGTTCTGGTGAGAATAACTAGGCGGTAATCATTCAAACAATAGATCATCAACACCTAGATGCGCGTTTAGTGAATGTTTCTTTCTAGTACAATAGTTGCATTGACGCGAAGAAATGGTGTCAAGCAAGAGGCATCTACTTCCAAGAGGTAACTGACAGTCGATACCTAGAACTCACCGTAGCGCCTTCTTATCTTATCACCGCCAAAGTGATACCAGGAGATTTGTAATTTTGGCAGTAATCTCCTTCCTAAGGAGGGAGATGCTGATAGATCGAGCTAGTCTCTGATTGGTCGGAAATGCAGGATGGAGATATTTTCCGTCGAGTACTTTCCTCATAGCGTTCGCAAATATACAGGTCAGTCCACTTGACGGTCTAGATATGGGTAGGAACCTTGCCGTCACACGCCAGTGGGTGGCAGAAGAGGCTCATGATAAGAGTGAGCGATCCAGATGTAGTAGATAGACGGTTCGATTCCCGGCAGAGTCCCGTAGCTGAATGTTATTTTTCCCCTTTAAACATCCCTTCATAGGGGGAATTATTATTACAGGACATAATGCATATGTTTATTGGATGAGCGTAGCGAGCGAAGCGAAGATTCCATTTCACTACACTGGAGAAAAAAATCCGGAATGTTTTTTTTTTTTTCTTTTTGTATTTTTGTGTGTCTGTTAGCACGATTCCGGCTAAACCGATAATCCGATTGCAATGAAATTTTATGGAGACCTTCGAAATCTCTGAACGAAAACTGCCACGTTTTTGAGAGCAATCGAAAAATTATTTCTGATGAAAATCGCAATTTTACGATTTTTTTCGATTTTTTGAAAATTTCTTCGACTTACAACACCTACATGCTTTGTCGGATTTTAATGATTTTTTCACAGAACCTTAATTTTATGAATTTAGGTACTCATGTGAAATTTGAGCGCGATCGAAAAATTATTTCTCAAGAAAATCGAAAGTTTACGGGTTTTTTCTTTGTTTAAACAATTCTTTGACTTATAACACCTACATACTTTATCCGATTGTAATGATTTTTTCACAGAATCTTAATTTTATGAATTAATATATTCGTATGAAATTTGAGCACCATCGAATAATTATTTCTTATGAAAATCAAAATTTTACGATTTTTTTCTTTTTTAAACGACGATTAATTAAAAAAATTAAAAATAAGAGTTTATTTTTTATTTAATTTAAATTAATTTAAAAAAAAAATCTTCAATTAAGTAATGATTTTTTCACAGAACAACAGAAAATCCGCATAAATCTTGGCAACTCAATGCACCAATTACGCTTAACGCCGCTTTATCTTCTGTAATTAATAAGATCCAGGTCCTCTAATTACGCTCATCCAACAACGCGGCGGGACTTAAGCGTTTTCCTAGTAATTTATATTCTATGTCTTGTTTTTCCAATATCCATGTAATCCACTGACTAATAAAACAATACAATAAAATACAAAAAAAATCGTGTAGGAATGAGTAATAGCCAGCTGCCTTATCGGCATTTCAAATATTTTATTCAAATTCGAAATAACGACTTTTCGAGTTAATAATAATATGGACGAATTAGTTCAGAATTGTTCATGTTGGATGAAAATTTGTGTCAGCCTTATAGATAAATTGCTAAAATCCGTCTATTAGTTACCACCCCCTTCACAGTAAAACAATGCTCAGTTACTATATAAGACCGTGCGCGACTCAGAACTTTGCGGGGGACCGCGGTGTGTGGAAGCAACCCAACTGAGGCAAACTTGATTTAAGACTGGTGGAGATAGGTACCCACCAGTCGCTCCCCTTCACTTCCAACACCAATTTGTCCTCCTATTTTGATATTTTTTTTCTTATTGAAGTTATTATTTACTTTTGCATTATCAAGTACTACTGTATAGGCGACAAGCTAGAACCTAGCCATAGCCACTTACACTACAGTTAGGCTTCTGTGACACTGTTGTTTATTTCTAAAGTAAAAATTGGGCGGACGCTCGACGAATTTCTTCCGGGGGGGGGGGGGGGGGGGGCACGTGTTTTCTTATTTTCTCAAAAGGAAAATGATGGAATCACTGGAAATAGTTTCAACTTTTATATTTTTATTTTACCCTTTACCCTTCCCACAAGAAGATTGTGACTGCAGGAATCTTTCTAACTAATACATACATCGCATTGTTGCTATACTACAACAGTTTTTACTATAGTCTACATTCTACAATATCGGACATACACAAATAAAGTAACTGGGTGGACATCAGTCCATCTATTTTTTGTCCAAAAAACCCTAGATCTGTTTTTTTTTTTACGCAATGGGAAAGATGTTATATAGGAAAGATTTTATAAGAATCAATGCTGAACTCAATAAATTAAAATCGTATTTTTACTAAAATTATTAGCATTTAGTAGCGTTTTGGAAAATATACATATTCACCAATTTATCATGAAAAATAAATCGATAAATTTACGAATCTAGGTATCATAGGCGTGCGCAGAGATTTTACAGTGGGGGGGGGGGGGGGGCACGGGCCACAGGCATGGGTCGCGAAGCGTCGCAGGCGAAAATTTTGAAAATCAGGTTATTAAAATGCGTTTGGTGGGTTTTAGAAAAAAGTAGTGGGCTGAATACAATACCAAAATTATGTAATTTTTGTGCAGTCGATACTCGAAACTAGAAAACCACCAAAAGGAATCTTAAAGGAAACCTTCAAAATATTTTCCTCACACTTTTTTATTTTTTAAATTTTAGTTTCAACTGATTGATATAAATACTGAAATTTTTATTTCATGTGCTTTGTCCAGGGGGGGGGGGGGGGGGCAAGTGCCCCCACTAGCCCCCCTTCCTCTGGGCGCTCATGGCTTCAGGATTGCCATACCGACGGGGGAATGGTGGTGGTGGAGCAGGGATGGGGTCTGGGGCCCTCCGGAGGCGACATTTTTTGGGGTTAAGTTTTTTGGGGGAGGGCTTAAAACGTATTTGAGAATAAGAATGGCTATTATTTACACTTGATACCTTAGGGCATTTTTGTTAAAAAACTTATTTTAAAGTGAGAAGATGGGAGAAAAAGGTAGGTAGGCCAAAGGATTCGGAAAACTAAGTTGGGCCTAGACATTTTTTCAATTTTAAAAAAAATTATCAATCATTAAACGTGATTAGTTATTTTGATAACATTTCAAGGGGGGGGGGCCATTGGCCAAGGCCCCCCCTGCCCCCTGTGCACGCCTATGCTAGGTATACCGTACTCGAAGTAGATGGGCAATTGATTATAATTGTAGAGCTAGCAAAAACTGGTCTGCAATTGTGAATATACACATTACGAATATAGGCCTACGGCTAGTAATTTTATGTCTATAGCGAACCACCAAACTCCAATGACTAATAAAACAATACAATACAATACAATGCAATATAATATTGACGGAAAACCAGGTTTTTACTCAGAACGCAAAGGTTTACTCTGGAGTTTGGATCACTTGGAAGCTCTGTGTTCTATCGGATTGTGGTTAGCACCAAAATGTCAAGAAAAATGTGTGATTGTCACTATCAGAGCACATTTTCAAAAAAAAAATGCTCACTTTTCTGACCATAAATATGCCACAAATAGGTAATTTGTAGTAATTTCGCAAGTTTGCGTATATAGGGGAAAACTATTTGAAATGTTAAAATGTCCTCTGATAGCGACATGCACTCACCCTTGTTAACATCGTCCCAAAAATTCAATTTCTTTTTTTTTTTAGATTGGAGGTCGAAAAGTCTCGGAGACTTTATGTGAAATTAGCTGGATTTGCCGATCAAGCCTATTTTTAAATGAGCATTTATCACTGTAAAAAAAGTTGGCCCGAGGTCATCATAACCCGTCGTAAGTTTATGTTTTATTTTGGACTAACCCATGGGCCATATGCAATTATTTTTTTAGAATATAAAAACAAATCAATGTCAATCAACAATACAATGTATTATTACAAAACTACATAATATATCGGCTACATCTCTGCATCCATTACACAAGTGCATCCCAATTAGAACATTACAAGCATAGTGATTATTCTACGTGCTGCATGCTCAGCCTTCAGCGCGTGGCAGCAAGAGTTAGACACCCTGATTGGCACAAAACCTAGTGTGGCAAAACATACAGTCTTGATTTATGGGAGTTTACATTGAGGCTGGGACAGAGAATGTGTTATGCTTTGTTTTGCATTCCGTTGTGTAATATTAATTGTTGTTACGGGACTTTACATAATCTGTTATCCCTGGCCTGTCACATCTCTTCTCCCAGAGGGGTTGTGGGAGGGGTGGGAAGGGGAGGGGAGGGGGGGCGCATGATATTACCAAGTCTAAGGCGTCGAGCAAGGGATGCTCAAGCAAACCCATAAATCTAGATCTATAAAGCCTGCCCTAGGAAACGACAGTAAAATATTATTCATTTTTTTTCAATTTTTGTAATGTGACACTTTTGTCGTATGAAAACCGATCAAACTCCTCTTTTTTGACATTTTACAAATTTATTTGGAATTATTTTTGAAAAATGGAAAAGTGAGAGTGACAAGGTCCGCGTTTATCTAAATCCCGGAAATGGCTCTTCGTCTCACTGTCAGTTGATTCTTCAGGCCGGCAAAGGTGACACTATTTGTCTGGATGGTTCCGAAGAATAGTCTACAGCGTGCAAAAAAACTCATTATTTAGGCCTACACTTTTTAGATTTCGATTTTAGTTCGAGATTATCTTACGTAATTTAATGAATAAGGGATAACCTTCATTTTCACTGGTAAATATTGTGAAGCACTGCTGTTCCAAAATATTTTTTAAATTATACCATCAAAATGCGAATTTACATTTTTTCGTGATATCGTATTTGAAAGTAGGAGTTATTTTGTTTTTGAAACAAGATCTTTTAGTTTGTAATTGAATTTTATCATAAGAAGATGTGAGCACTCGAACCCAAAATTGTTTCTTCAGAAGAGGTCCAGGGATCGATCCCCAGCACCGACTTTCCTTTATGAGGGTGGTTTCTAATTGCCTTAATTATAGAATATAGATGTAAATGCGTTGAACTGATCAAACCACTAAACTACCCAGATAATTTAGATATGCTCACATCCACCCAGCACAGGCTGTGTCGTTTGTTGTGACTTGGGGAGCACCAGACATAACCGAAACAACGTCGTTCATAATTATTAGTGATAAAATATTGTTTCTAAACTAGTACTCGTACACTAGACAATGTATTGATGTATCATGTAGAGAGGAGTGCAGAAAAACCTTGTCAATAGGTTATATTTAAATTAAATTCACCCCTAAGACAATACACATATCAGGGTCATTGCGCCTCAGATACTAAACCCAACAATGTGTGTTCTTTTTCTGAAATGTAGTTTTCAAAAATTTGGACATCGTATACAAAATCGAAATAAATAGTTTTACACCATTGAAAACACTCTGATCAGTATTCTAACGCATTGCGATAAATTTGGTGTATTGATTAATTTGTATTGGTCTGTTTAAACAGAATTACACATTTTTTATTGTAGTTACATAAAAATGAGGTAGATAAATAATGTAAACACATCCAAAGTAGGTTAAATTATTAGTGTTGATGTTGCCTTCAACCCAATAAATATATAATACGGTGGTTCCTCTTGTCTGTAGCACCGGATACAACGGCCTCACTCAGAGAGCTATTGTACTTCGACAACATAGTTTAATTTATTTCGTGGCATATGTTCTAGCCGCCAAGCCAGTACTCAGTACAACACGTATCATCCAAGCAGTTCATTAGGAACATTCTTGAAACTTCCATTGCTGACAATAAATTGATACATTGTCTTCACACGTACCAATGACAGGATAATTTAACACACTAAGTTGACGATATACCTCTCTCTTGGAAGGTAGGGCCTACGGTGTATTAGCGAGGATCTAACAAGCCTCTCTCTCTCTCTCTCTCTCTCTCTCTCTCTCTCTCTCTCTCTCTCTCTCTCGCGTTGCAATCAATCATCGCATCGATGATGTTACCTCAATAGCGGAGACACTAATCGTCTACAACATTAGCGACATACTTCAATGATTAATGCATTCATTAAGGTATCGTTTGCACTGGCAATATATTATAATATTGTGTGTTTAGGATTATTCGCAATATGTTGAAGACAGTGACATCTAAAGTCCATTCCAAGGTATCTCTGTTCCTAGGTTCCCCCACTCCTCACCTAGCTGGCCAATCAGCAGCTCGCCAAGGTGACAGGTGCAGGGTAGTGACGGTCGAGGAGCTGTACCCCACAGCTGAACGCGCACTACTCGGTACAGAACGAAACGGAACCGCTTAAGAGGGAGGGATAGTCGCGAAATTAAAACCACGCGAAATTACAGTTTTTTCGTGATATCTCGAGAACGATACAAAATATCTAAAAACTGATTGCAGACAGTCCTGAGGTTTTGGGTGAACTATAGCCTGTACGAAAACATATTGTAATGTAATGTGATGGTAATTTAGTTTTTTATTTGATATTTAATTAATAAAATGCATATCTTATACAAACCGCACCGATTATTATATTTGAATATTTTTCTTTCATTATATTGCTCTAATAAAACCACATGGCTGTCTGCAATCAGTTTTTAGATATTTTGTATCGTTCTCGAGATATCAAGAAAAAACTGTAATTTCGCGTGATTTTAATTTCGCTACTATCCCTCCCTCTTAAAACCGGTTTTCTTTTGTTTTACCGAGGAGACAAACAAAGGTATTCCTACCGTGATGAGTGGAGCATTTGAAATGTTTGTTCTGCTTGAGAAGGGGGAGGGGGCTCGAGTCCGGAGGTTCTTTGCAAGAGACTTTACAGTTAAGTTTCACAGCTAGAGCGAGAAGCTTTCATCGGTTTCAAATGACTCGGTTACGTCCGTAAGTAAACCAACCTGCAATTAAAGTAGAAGGGCATGTCTTGGTGTTTTTTCTCAATATTATAAGTTGTTAAAACCATACCTCCATGTTTAGAGCACATGATATTGATTCGTATTTGAGTAGTTACTTTTTGTTTTCGCGAAATTATATGCGCAAATTAACTTTAAAAACTTTAAAATTATCACCATATTTAGTAAAATTTTAGAAAAATATTTATTGACTTATTAGCGTTAGTTGAATATTTCACTGTGACTCTAAACGGTATTTCGAATTCTCACGTTTTACTTGGGTGTGTACTCATCAATATCAACCCGATGTGTACTCGAATCATAACACAAATGAAGTAGGTGGGTAGGCTTAAGCTATTACGACAGTTCACAAGTTTTCCTTGCAATAATTTTGCTAAAATTCACTTGTTTTGCAGAAGTTTTTTTTTTATATTTTTCTGAAGTTAATATTTAATACATTACGTATTTTTGTTAGCTAAACTAAAATTATGGATTATGAATTACTCATTGTACTATAATATTGCTAATTTCATGTATCAGTATGTACTGAAATAAACTGTTATGTGCATTGGTCCCACACAAATATTTAAGAATGAATGCATTTATTGCAGTAGTTGCACAATAAAGGAATAATGAATCGATGACCGAGGTTGAAATGATTCGTGTGATCTAAAGTTACAAAATGGCATCCCGAGAGCATGAAATTAATAAAAGTTAACTTATTTCAGTCGTATAGACTTTAGATAGAGAGTAAACCTAAATAAATATTTCCTATAGAGTTAGAAAAGAGCGTGGTTTTCCCCCAGACTCCAAGCTGCCCCTATTCGCTGGTCACGGAGTCGGAGCCGACTACCACCCTTGCACTTGGTTGCGCTGGTCAGAGCGCAAACTCCTGACCAAATCGAGCGAGTGCTGACGCGTTCTACGGGAATCAGACCCCAATCCCATACAATGTTAGCCCATTGTTCCACTTCGGACCCGAAACAATAAGTTTGTACGCTGCTGCCAATATCCATTAGAAACGTGTTACAATTCATAACTTCAAAGTGTGAAGCTTTTATCAACGATCTATGCACATACAGAATAGTAACAAACGCAAAATATAATTTTTAACATGCCTCAATTTCTAGTTGTCCGCCTTATATCGTCGGGCAAACAAAACTTCTCTCTCTCTCTCTCTCTCTCTCTCTCTCTCTCTCTCTCTCTCTCTCTCTCTCCTCTCTCCCTCCCTCCCTCTCTCCCTCTCCTCTCTCTCTCTCCCTCTCCCTCCTTCCCCGTCTCTGTTTTTTGCAGTTTACTATAATTTATGTGGGTTTATTCCTGCTTCAAAATTTTTAGTCTCGGTTCCAATGTCAATTCGAGATGGTTTGTAAACTTTTGAAAAAAAAATCAAATCGAGGCCTTCGTTGCACTTGATCAGGCCTGACACTTTAGCTTCTATGACGTCGAGGTCAGTATCTCATCTTGCCACCAGCCTGCAGTACCTATAGCCACGTCTAGCAGCCCAAGTGTCAGGCCTGATGCCTATAACGAAGGACTCGCTTCAATCCATCAATTGAATATTATGGATATGGCTTTCCTGTATTGATCAAACGACGAACAATAATGGTACGCCCACTAAAAACCCTTAAAAGAAGATCTAATTATTTATCGTTGGAATTATTACATATTCAAAATTATTTCTCCATAATCACATCATTTTATACATTCCTAACTAATAGCACGCGAGCAACTGAATAGAATAGACGTAAAATGAATAAATAACATAACTCAAACAATCAATCAATCCATCCCTCGCAACTTCTGCATATTAATTTACTTATTTAATTGATCGAAAATGTTATTGAATGTGCTTGGCTTTTTCGAACAATGGTGTCTTTTAGGATGGTATTGACGAAATGAAACTGTTGCAGTAGCAGAAACTTATTCAAGTATTATGTGATATCGCGGGGGCTTTGTTGAGCAACGCAGAGTGTTTCTCAGAAGCTGCGAACTTGTGACGTAGGCAGTATTCGCAGAATTAGTTTCAATCATCCATTGGCTTCTGTGTTGAACAACTCTGGTGGCGGAACCGCATCATAACGTTACACACAAATGAGGGGAAATGAGGGGTTCAGTGCTAGAACTATTAGTGCGCGACTTTTGGGGAAATATCACAGTTCTACTTTAAAAAAATATATATACGCAATTTAATGTTATTAATAACTGGATAGTAATTTTATTTAAATGTATAAAAAAAATGTTGGCTAATAAAAGGTTGATAAATGAGGAAATATGCATGCAGATTGAATATTGTAAGAAATGTACGCTTCCATTTGCATTTGTATTTAAGTTTGTATTTTCTGGAAATTAAAATATAAATTAGGGAAACAATAGGGCCTGTTGACAAACTGCTGAATATGAGTTGAGTTTGGTTGGTGGGAGGGAGGGGGGCGAGGGGTCATACGCCCCCGAGTCCCCTTTGAGTCATCCCTGTCCGTCAGTTCGCTAACAGCCACCTCCAATCCTAAGATGTCCATAAGTCATACGGCGATTGCTTAGATAGAGCATTGTATGCAGCATTATAGATAGAGATTTGCCTCCCAACTACACTACGTGCACACTACACAGTACACATCTACACTAAGTCACCTCTAGTGCAACAAGTTTCCCTTCCCTGGACAGGTTTCCTATAGCAAAAACCTATAATTAGAAAATTATAGAAATCAACATTTTTATCTACGTTTACCCATCCGAGGCAGCTAGCATTTCTGTGTGGAAAAGTCAGTGTGATATATGTAGTATGTACCCATCGTTCCCTTTGTGATACCTCGAATAACGTGTGAAGCCAATCTCCAATCTGGCTTTGACATAGTATCAAAGAGAAACGTTTTTCTCCATCTATTTGAAATATTAATATACTGCTTATTTCCGGGATAAAAGTATTATAAAATATTGAAATTGCGAAATCTTGTTTTTCAATTCTCAATTCTATTACTCGGAAATCTTCGAGTCACAAAGTTTTGATGAAATTCTGTTTTAAGCAAATGTTGAATCAGTGAAACTCAACTAATTATTGAAACTTTACTCGAACGGTTACGGGGACATGCTGTCAATTCAAACCTCCCGAGCTTTGTAAGTCGATATGGTTGGAAGTCGGGCCTATACCTCTAACTAAGCTAGGGTGCTTTGGTTCAAAATTAAAACTTCAACAATATTATAATTAAGTTTAAAAGTTCTTCAAGTCATGTTGGTGATTTAAAAGAAAAGTTTAGCAAAAGAGTAAACTGAAGATTTTATAGCAAACAATAACAAATATTGTACCTTGTTAAAAACACCAACCTTCCAATCCTGATGTAAAAGGGATATGAGAAACCGATGTTAAATTATTCCGGTGAGGTGGTTTTATTGCAAAGCATTCATTAAATATTTTTTAATGAGAATTCATCAAATTTACATGGCCATAAACCCATAGAAGAATCTTGCAGCATTCATATCCCCTTTGTGTGTCGTTATGTGGAGGCTCTTTCTTTATTGTGGGGTTACCGCTCTCGCCCGTACACATAACATCATCACCAAGAGAATTACTGTGCACCATGGCAAAACGGTTTGCATAACTTTACAGAAATAACGAGCTCACGTATGTAGAGGAAGCAAAACGTTTTGGTGCACCTTCATCATAAGTTAGTATGAGTCATGGAGGATCTTCGTTGTGACATGAAAACAATTTGACGTGGAAAATCTACGAATTGACGAAGAAAACTTTGAAAACATCTTCAGTTAGTATTGCCGGTGACAGGAATCGAACCGGTGACCTCCCTATGAGTGTCGCACGCCACGTATGAGCTACCTCTATCGGTAGTGAAATTAAGATCGTGAAGGTTGTATACCAGTCAATATGAGGAATCTTCGGAATGAAATAGAAATCTTCAATTGGGTAATTTCTTTGAATTTCAAGTACGATCAGATATTGTCAGAGCTCATGATGCCACTGAACGGAATGAAAACTCAGGAGCGATCCGCAAACTGCTCGATTCGGCTTTACGAACCAAAGTCTCGATCTTCGCTTTTTGAGCTAACAAGTGCAAGCATGGAGCATATTATTCGTTTTCTACTCCGTTTCGGCAATCAAGGTCTTATCGTCACTACGACGGTCATGACTAGGTATACCGTATGAAAAAGGATACAGAAAGAAATGCTTGTTGTTATACTCTTATCTTGGCTGAAACATTATCATACACGTTGGCAATAGCACACTAACATACAACGATCAACATTCGGCTTGAGTTTCCACATCTAAACCAAAACAGCTCCATTCACGAAATCAATTGTTTGCAATTGCTATTCGATAGGAACTAGTTAGTGCACGGATTGTACAGTGTGTTTCATGTAGAGTTTGCTGCCAGGTAGTCAGTTTCCCCTCCTCGCTCTTGCCGAGACCCTACCCCCACTCCGCAGCCAGGCGAACTATGAGCGCTGCCTTGAGGGTCTACGGTGTGTTCCATGTAGAGTGTGCTGCCAGGTAGTCCGTTTCCCCTCCTCGCTGTTGCCGAGACCCCACCCCCACAATGCAGCCAGGCGAACTATGAGCGCTGGCTGGAGGATCTACAGTGTGTGCCATGTAGAGTTTGCTGCCAGGTAGTCCGTTTCCCCTCCTCGCTCTTGCCGAGACCCCACCTCCACAATGCAGCCAGGCGAACTATGAGCGCTGGCTGAATTATCGTTCCGAAATAGGAAATTAAGTGTACTTTTACTTAGAAATGTATTTTCTTTATTTAAATAATGATTTTCAGTGTTAGATTTTTTTTTATCAGACAATGTTTTGGTACTAGTTGAACGTATTTAAAAAATCGCGATTGTTCAGACAGTGAAAAACGAACAGTCGCCATCTTTAAAAGAAAGCTGCTCATCGTGATGTCGGTACACAGCGTTTACGACAAGTTTAATGGGAAGTATAGTATACACACAAAATACAAAAAAATACATTTGAATTAAAATAATAACAGGTAATAATACGTTTGAACGTTATCATAACGCATAATGTACATTACCTGTACATATAATTTACATATTTTTAAATTATTGTAATATTTGAACTAATAAAATCAAAGGATTTCATGTTCATTTTCTAAAAAGTCGTCAACAATGGAATAAGCAGGTCTATAGATTACTCTTACTACAATGACCTGTATAGTGTATGTATGTATTTTTGTGAAAATAAGCTCTTTTTTTAATACATTTCGCTGCATCATGGAGAAAGCAGTGACTGCAAATATGTGCTATTACTTATTTACATCCAGATCGCAAGGTTTTTCTGTGTACTCACGACACACGCTGTTTAAAAATAAATACAATAGACATAGACAATGGCAAACTTTAAAAGCTCCTGCATATTATTAAACCATTTGCTCTAAAAACTTTTAAACTGCTGTCCTGAACTTTGTAGACGAAACTGCATGTTTTATTTTACAGTCTTGGGCACGTTCCCCCCAAAAAAGAACTTTGCCTGAAAAGTGAATTGTTTCTTGTGCCTAAAAAGGAACTGAGACGTTCCTCGTTCCTCAAAAGGAACGATTAGTTCCTTTCACATTCCTTATAGTTATACCACCACTGATTTAAATAATAATAATAATAATAATATTAATGTGATGGGAGTTAATTTATCATTACTTTTATTTATTAAAATGAGACCCAGGCCATCTGAGGAGGGTGGCGCCATTTTCGAAAACACAAGAGATTTTTCATACTGCAGTTTGCGATATCAGGTACTGGAATTGGACGGGATTACGACAGCGAAAGGAACTTATAAAAGAACGGTAAATTCGTTCCAAGTTCCCAAGTAACTTTGACGTTACAAGTTCCTGATCTAAGAAAAGGAACGTGTTCCCACAAAAGTTCCTGAAAAAGGAACGCGTTCCTTACCAAGACTGATGTTTTATCTATACTTGAACACATATTAAAAATGAATCCAAAGTTCACAAAGCTAGGACTGAAGGACTGCTCAGAATCAGCCCACTCCCCGAGATTCCATCAAAGCCAAACTCATAAGAGATAAATTCCGTGCCCATAATAATGATGGCTCTGTAAAGCACAAACCCCATCCACTTAACCTAATTCTCTGGTTCTATTGGGTTGGTTTGTTGTATAATATCGTTATCTTCCTATTCTGACGGGCCGGGCCAGTGTATACCGTCATACGCCGCGAGAATGATTCGATTACCCGAGGGTTGTGAGTTGGTGTATGGGTAACACGAAATACACGCGCCTCCTCATCATACGCGCATGGCTCAGTATACACAATATTGAAACAAGGGAGGCACCTATACGTCACCTATATTTGGTTTCATTCTTGACAATTTTATATCGATTTTCTTTTAAGATAACATATTTTGTCTTCGTCATTTCCAATAACCAATATATGTCGACGATACTCTAGAATATCTTTTATCACTTTCTTCTGCCGTGTTCAATATTCAATGCCGAAGCGGTACGGTAAAAAGAAAAACAACGAGGCCTATTATGATAACGGCAATAAAGCTGTTAAAGCTCATGACAAATTTCATCTTGAACTTTCTAACAAAATGCCTCCTGGTAGAAAAAATAAAATATTAATACTTTTCTAAGGATCATGCGGTAGGGATCACTTAGGGAGATGGTTCTGTAAGGCTGCAAGCTTCAATTCACAAGTTTGTTGTGTAAAGGCACATAAGAGCTTAGCAAAATTCGAGTATTCACATAAGATGACTGACAATATTGTGTATAATCTTCAGTAAGGATTGCTGGGATCTGGGATCGAATCCAGTACCGAAGTAAGTAGGGTAGTATGAACAATTGTTTGACAGATTGCGTTTGCGTATAACGTTGTACACCACTTATGATATGATGTAACTCTTCGCTTGAAGGGGCTGCCATGAAAACATTGAATACATCGTCTACGACTACGCTTCTCTCTGGAGAGTCTAGCTAGACATTAATAGAAACTTTTCGAAACTGGAGGGAATCCGATATAAGCATGGTCTAATGCTCAAGGGGTAGTTGTTGGAGCTGGACATGACACTGATAGTTGATTTAGCTAATCAGTTGAACAGCATCTGTTCCAATCACAGGAGGCATTGAAGCTACCGTCCATGCATCGACGAGCACTAGTAGTGACACGATAAGGAAGACGATGTGAGCGCACTCGCTACAAGAGAAGCTGCACCGCAGTGCCAGCTCAGGCACAAGCTGGGAGCTGGTGGGCTTCCTGTGACATGTTCCCTGGAGTCGGGACAAGCTACAGTGTGTGGCTTACGTACGTGTATGCAATGGTACCCTGGCCCGAGTTCTTAAAGTGTATTCACCAACTAAACTAAAAAAAAATTCATTCAGGCCAACTAGTTATGAATTAAGAAATCAACAGAAAAATTATTGGGTCCACCTTGACCCGGAAAAAAAGTGTCGAACTTGGTATTTTTCGAGTT
This sequence comes from Sweltsa coloradensis, assembly GCA_024449915.1. Lineage (NCBI taxonomy): Eukaryota > Metazoa > Arthropoda > Insecta > Plecoptera > Chloroperlidae > Sweltsa > Sweltsa coloradensis. The sequence continues at coordinate 82,324 of JAMZAV010000769.1, read as the reverse complement.
AGGTCCCATCGGCAAATATCTCCCATAAGAAATAACATGGGGACGATCTTTATGCCGCGTGACCTTGGAGGATTCTGATTCGAAAAATACTGGCCATTATTGACGTACTCGACAGCCTTTTCTGTAAATCCTCTATATTTTGTTTTGTAATTTGGGCAAGTGGTTCGGTCAAAATATTCTGCTTACCGAGAAGGGGTGTGATTTTGGAATGCATATTTTTGCGTGTTCGAGTGTATATTTGTGCACAGTTTCTAGGCACGATGTAATAAAGGGTCATTTTAGATTGGTATGATACCCTAGTATCTATGTGGAACAAAAAAGCAAGTTAAAGCCGATTAAAGAAATTTCCGATAACTCCAATTTTCGCAAATTTCATGATCACACAAATCGAAAAATTCGTGTTAAATCACAGTTGCAAGATATAATTTTTTAAACTGTCATTTGAGTGTAGTATTGTGCTATAGATTATGAGGTAAAAAATAATTTTTGGGTAATAGCACCTTTAAGTTTATGTATAGATTCATTTTAAAAAAATGTACCTATCAGGCTATCCAGCCTCTAGGTGAATCTACAGTATATTTTTTCTTCAAATACTTTATTTAGCTACAGGTATTTTTCAAAACAGAAATAAGTAAAACGGACACAGAGAATTATTCTCTAAGATACGATATCCTGGTATTTTGTCATTAATTGGACTCATTGTCTGAAGGCATTGTGAAATTTTAGCGCAAACATAAGCAGATGATACATGCAAATACATGTTTGTTGAAATTTACCGTTGGCCATATTGTATTTAACAATTCATTAGTGGTAAAGATTGAACTAATTTGATAAAAATCCTACCTTGTATTTGTATCTGAATATGTTGTAGGTCGAATTATGAAATTTATTGTAGAAAACAATGTTACTGTAATATATTATGTAAGATAAAACAATTAGTTTGCTCTAAATTATAGTATATATGTTTAGTAGTAGCATTGAGTATAGTTATATAACTATATTCAATGGAAGTAGTGTATGAAATTCTTTAAAAAGTATAGCAAACAGACGCCATAAAACCAGTTAATTTGTACACCCTTACGCCTTTACCTGGTGAGTTTCATCATTAAGCTAATCGTCCGTTGTAACAGACCGAGCTTTCTTCAAGACGGCTTAAGTCAGTCAGGTGTGAAGTCTTGTTGGTAGTCAAAGCTTTGTGACACATCTGGCTGAAAAGTTCATTGTCTTCGGGATCGAGACTCAGAGTCCAAACCACATAAAAACTACCATGGGTTATGGTTCATTTGTCGAAGGTTCGGTTAGAACGAAATTAAAGTCACGGCTCGTCGTTCGAAGCTGATGTGATACACACGAGAGAACAAAGCCCCGAGATCGTGTGCATCGTGTCCATCCACTGGCAAGAAGAAGCCCAGTGGCGTAGCGCGGAGCGAGACCACAGGTCTCAGACACCAGCAAGATTCATCCGTCTACTGGCAAGAACAAGCCCAGTGGCGTAGCGCGCACAGGTTCTCAGACACGCAAGATGATATAGGCCTACTCGCAAGCTCTCCTAGTAATTAAAAACCAGTGTTTCAAATCATGAGCAGGCTACGCAATATGATGAGCAACTGTCGATATGAGCTGAATACACAACTGAACACCTGTTATATGAGCAGACTGCACAACTGAACACCTGTTATATGAGCAGACTGCACAACTGAACACCTGTTATATGAGCAGACTGCACAACTGAACACCTGTTATATGAGCAGACTGCACAACTGAACACCTGTTATATGAGCAGACTGCACAACTGAACACCTGTTATATGAGCAGACTGCACAACTGAACACCTGTTATATGAGCAGACTGCACAACTGAATTCTTGTTAATATGAGCAGATGAAATATGTTCACAACTGAGGAAATATACTAAGATTCATAGTTTTGGTAACATGACAGCTAGTAACAGCTTCTTTGCCAAGCTAAATGAGTATGACTGCGAGTTGTGATGTAAGCTGCTTGAGTTTCATCCGGTTGTTTGATTGGCAGGTTGATTGACGGGACAGACATCAGTCTAGTCGAGCTCAAGTACCAGTTCTTATGATGTACAGACGCTGGACTGGGAATAATGAACGTCTACTTTCAGAAGAAACTAATCATATCGGATTTATCTGTCCCCTTTGTTTCTCTAGAAATTGAAAATTTAATTGGAATTGGATTTCCCGTTGCATTACTATAGTATTCCAATGTAAGCAATCACTTTCCAAACTAGCAAACAGGCGAAGAAAGTTTGAAACAAGAGAACTATCAACGACTGGTTGAGGTTCACAAGACGATGAGGGATTGCGCAGAGAGAGAGAGAGAGACCTGCACAACTTCTCCAAATGTTTCCGAAGTTAAATATGATGTCAGTTATCATCACTTTCATTGTCGGATGTTCAGCGTTCATAACAACTCCGCAGATTCGTGAAAAGCGAGTTTTTTAAGCTGACGAACGTTCAAGTTGGTAAGTTGGAGGGCTGTTCGAATCCCGTCTCAGAACCAGAACTATGTTCTAATAACAGTAACACACTGGTGCATGCACAAAACTCCGGTGATCTTGTGTAGTCCTACAACAACCTTGTATGTTGCGAGTGTGACAAGAAGAGACAATTACGTGCGATTGGTAATTGCATTTAGTATTATATTGTATTTTCCGTAGGCCCTAATTTAATTGCAATAAATTTTCAGTTAATATTGGACATGTTAAAACAATTTTTTCCATGAAGGTCTATGGTATAATATTTAAACCCTAAATTCATAATCTAAATTTATAATTTTAAAATAAATAAATATAAAATTTGTGTGGCTCGTTTGTCTTTTGTGTGGCTTGTTGGTCTTGTGGTTAGCATATCTGCTTCCAATGCAGAAGGTCCAGGGTTCGATTCCCGCTAAAGTCAGAAGTTTTTAACTTCTGATTTGGACTTAAGTCCATCAGTTCTTGTATTAGGTATTTGTAAACGGTGACTTTGGAGACGTCCTAGCAACGAGTCACATAATAAATTCAAGGTTGTTCTGAATCGGCCTTGTTGATTCTGGCGTTGATCCGCGGGTGTTCGCACTGTCCATACCACTGATTGCTATATTTCCTATTAAAAAATATCGATCTTTGGTTGGTTATCGCTCACTCGTCGATTGCGTCGGGGCCTACAGGGTTGGCTTGGTCTCTTTGGTTTACTGTCCCCCACTGAAAATCAGTTATGTGACTGAGTGGGTAGACTCTAAATAAATTAATTTATTATTTATTATATCAAACTTTTATTTTCTAAAAAACATGAAATATGATGTGTTTTTAAATCTGTTGTTCAGAAGTTGAAATGTAGTTTTAAGATAAAGCAAAAGATAATCAGTGTTGCAACAACCAGGGTATGTTCTTGTATCTGTAGTCTACACCACAATGGACGCGTCTCTAGTTCACGGTAATAAATTATATTATATTCTGTCGTAAGCCTATTGGTTGGCGAAACACCACGCTCAAAACCATTAATTTTCCTTGGAGGACAAGAGAACGCAATTTAATTAATGAATAGCATTCATTTCAAAACTGTCAAACTAGACCAGATATTTTCGAAACAGTGCCAGCAGACGAAATGGATATTGGCATTGACTAATCTGTAACCGATCAGAAAAACTTATACACTATTAATTTTTCAAGCTCTAATCTATTTAGCATGAAATCAGTCGAATCAAAGTCTTAGGCCCTATTCGTCGCATTTAGAATGTAAATTACAAAGTATAAAAATACATTTTTCTCACTGATGAAACATATTTTTGAATAAGTTCCATAGTTTTTAGGATAGATATATAGTTGATTAGGCCAACCATACGAAGCTTGCTTCAAAGTAGGAACAATTCCTTGCTCCTATAAAGCAAGATGAAATTACTCCGACAGGCTGAGGCTAAGCTCAAGTCTCGACGTCTTTTAGAACGTGTTCTTGTTAATATGCTAAACAAAATTGCCTTCTAAAATATTATCTGCGTCTCGTATTTCGTGCAGCAAGTGGCAGGCACACGGAGATCTTGCAACGTAAAGACGTCTCAACGCTCGACGCAATTAAAGATAACAAGTTTTCATTAATGTAAGCTTATCTTAGTCGTTAAAATTATGAATCATACAATTTTTTTATTTTTTTTATTTCAATCATATGCTATATTTCCTTCAATTCTGTCAGTAATGTTTGTTTAAAGACGATTGAAAATTGTAACATTTACACGTTGATGTCAAAACAAAACTAAAAAAAACTAAAAAAAACTTTTTATTGCAATTTTGGCCCGTTGTCACGGAAGCAAAAATGAAGGGCATTCATAACGCTTTTCTAAAATTTTAAAAATAATCTGATTTTCACGATTTTGGATTTTGTTAAAAAGTTCAAATTTGTCCATTTTCGTGATGTTTTTATGGATGATTAACGCAAAATACTGATTATCTGTGACTGTAGGGCTGTCTCTATATGCATGCTTTACTGACAACTTTGCAAAGTTCCATGATTTACTTCATGGCCGAGCGAATAACTATTTGCCAACTGCCAAATGTGACAATCAACGAACAAACAAGGGTATAACCAACTTTCAAAAAGTATATGTTAATATGATTTTTTTGTCTCCAACAGCACCTAAAAAGTAAATCACAGTTCTAATAAGCTACACTGCATAAGTATTGCTTTACGTGTACTAGCTCGACTTGACTGTATGTAAATGTTGCAATGGAAATGCGGTCAAATGGCCCTGGTTGTCCGGTGTATAAGGAGCTTACTTATTGAGCTAAACATAACGTAGTACATTATACCAAATCCCTTCATCCTGTGAAACAAGAGGATGTGGAATTATAAATAACAGGTGCGTATGTGTGTGTGTGAGGCTAGGAGTATTGTTTCGTGTGAATTAACTGAAATACATTCAAACTGAAATTGAACTGTACATAGACACACCCATTTTCTCATGGTTGCTTTTTGAATAATTTCGTAGGTAAATACATCCCAAAATTACACCCCTTTCTTGTTTATCAGTGTATTAATTTGATGTACTACTTGCCAAAATTACAAAAAAAAATAGTGTATGTATATACAGAAGAGTACGACCAATAAAGAGCTATATTTTTCTGCCCCAAATCCTTCAAGGTCACGGGGAATAAGGATCGTAGCAATTAGGGTTGCCAGATTAGTGAAACCCAAATACGGGACAGTACTTTGCGTAGTGATACTGGGGTCTGGGGCAAAGCCCCAGCCGCCAGAGGCTAAAAATTTTGGGGTTGTGTTTTTTGGGGAAGGGCCTTAAACGCATTTGGGAGTAATTCAGTGAAAATTTTAAAGAAATATTGTGATTGAAATAGGGAGATAATCAGATAAGGAATGTACAGAAAAGTAAGTAGCTATATATTTCAGTTTCATTTTTAATAGTTTCATTTTTAATAATTAGCTATATTTGTTATATTATGTTTGTTGATGGGTCATGGTAATGTTTTTTTTTTTTACTTGGTAAATTCATAACTAATTCGCATGTATGAAATATATTTGTTTGGCTTAGCAGGTGAATAGCCTTTATCTAGTGTCTGATTTCGATTTGTGATTTTCAATATTCATGCTTTTGAAGAATAATAAGATTGACTTATCTGTAATTATTGTTATTTATGATCGTACTCGTGGAATTACTCAAAACAAAAAACAGCCAATTCATTCTTCAAAAGCATGAATATTGAAAAACACAAATCGAAATATCGAAATCAGACAGTAAATAAAGGCTATATAGATGTAGAAATGTGAACTGAGTGGTTTTAATTTAATACCCTTAATTTCGAATTGTTTTTGGGTTTTTGCATACGTTTGGGAATAGCTTCCAATATCTTCGGGGATAACTATTTGAACCTTCTTCATCACGATATTTGTCTGGTAGAGCGCCAGAAAATATCAGTTGAAAGAGTGTTCGAATTCGGAAGTAATGTTACAGAATGAAGAATATACGACAAAAGCCAGCAACTCGACTGTGTTACTGGGAGAGGGGGGGGGGTTCACCTTGACCCCCCCCCCCCTACGTGGGGGCTACACTGATCGCACGTGATTCCATTTCACCGAGACGACGTTTACATGAATCGTGTTTTTCTCTCTCTCTCTCTCTCTCTCTCTCTAAATTTATTTTCAAAGCCTCAATTTCAGTTTCAGTTTGTTGTGTTGTCAGTTGAGATTCGGCAGAATCAATTTCCAGCGATCAATCATCCTTGAATGTGGTGTAATGGTGTTGGTGTTGGTGTGGTGGTACGCCCGTCTTCGTCGTTGGCTGGCCTGCTTTCACAAGAAACAAAACGTTGCGCATTATTCATCCACATGAATAGGTATCACTACAGGGCTGGAGCTTATAACAAGCTGCCTGGCTGGCAATTGAAGCAATAAAAAATAAATGAGAAAATGTGAAAAAACTGATTCAAAACATAACAAACGAAAGAGAGTTTTGTAGATTTTGTTATCATAATTAAAACATACATATCACAACTATGTAGAATCAATATTGAAAACAACTTTACAATATTGGATCTAGCCTATATCTTGTTTTCTTTTGTATTCTTCTGTATTCAAAACGAGAGTAGATATTTGTCTCGTGCAGGCATCGAATCTACACACGCCCACTGATTCCACATAATATAACTGACAACAGCTGACATTGGATACAAGCTAACCGTACATATAATTGGATTTTTCGTCAGAGCAATGTGTATGTGGGCGTAATCAAAGTTAACGGAAAAACAGTAATTTATTTATTTAAAGAGAAAGGAGTAAGAACATTACTCAAAACATTCTCATTCTAGGTTCGAATTCTTAGTTGGTAAATTGTAGTTCCTGACTAAGACAAGAATAAAGCATTCGAATTCGATCTACTAAGGCCAACATTTTTGTAATGGGGATCATACGAAAATAATCACAACATCTAATCTAAATATTGATCTAGCTTTAATCTAATTTACATATTTTTACCAAAATGTATATGGTGTTGAATTACATGTTGGGCTTCACGGTCCATTAACCAGCGGATGATACAGGTTACTGGTGTGTATGACCTCGGTGTGTAACCTAACAATGCACTCAGTGATGCGCGGTGCACAAAGAAAAAACCTCAACGTTATCTGTGGATTCAATTTCTAAATTCTAAGTACTAAAGTATAGTGATGGAACTCTGCAGGTTCAATGCCCCTGGCACCGTCGTGATAACCCTCGTTGCACGCAGTTTTAATACATGTTGAGAGCAATGTTGATGTTGACTTAAAGTCGCTTTGAAACATAAGCGTATTTGGCCTAGCACCCTGCATTCATTCATTCATTCATTCATTCATTCATTCATTCATTCATTCAAACGAAAGATTGTAATTAGTGAGTTTTTCATGAGAAATATTTCATTGATTTACTCAAACACGTGATGGCAGGCCTGAGTTAAGAGATTTCGAAGTTTCCCTGAAAATTTCATCAAGATTGGAGAAGCCGTTTGTCCGGTAGAGCCAACACACGGACAAAAAAGCAAAAACATCCGTGCTACTTTTCTCGGGAAAGCTAAAATTGAAGTTTCGCTGTAAGTTCGCTGCGCTCACTATGCTCATCATCAGATTGACCATTATGTTCAAGTCCTTGGCTTGGCTTGTTGGCAGCTTACTGTTGTGTCCAATGATATTTAACATCTATAGTAGGCTAGATTCCCAGTCATTGGTCCACTGGCGTGACAATTAGAAGCCATCTTGAATAGGTCACTTTCTATGTTAAATTAGGTTGTAGCGATTTGTAGCCCAAATATTTTTCAAGATGGCCGTCAGGTTGACAGGCGAGCATATTAGCCATTAACACTAAATGATTACTAAATTCCGTTATGCAATAACTTGTTCTTGTTTCTGTTTGTGCATTCCCATGCTGCACAAGTTAAAACCATATCAAAACAATCCAGAAAAATACTTAATCCCATTTAAAACATAATGTAAAGCATAAATTGAAACGCCAAATCACCATCTTGAAAAGGTCAGATTGACGCTCCAATTTGCTATACGCTCGCGCCTGTGCGGACGTATTGGAGACTGGGGATCGCCTACTATATCATTGGTTGTGCTATACATAATATTCTCAATCGTTCTATTTATCATGGTATTATAATCATCTGCACACTCGCAGACATACTACACGAATCAAGGGAAAAGCAGAAAACTTTTTGAACCTTCAACTCCTGCTATTTTCTGTGCCCAGTTCAATGTACGAATCAATATGCAAAGTACGTAGATGGGCCCTAAAAGTCAGAAGCCATATTGGATAACAATAACGTCGGGAGGAGGTTTTAGTGACAAGATTTCTTTTCAACCAGGCTTGGGGGAGTATATTTCAATAAGTTCTGCCTGGGGTCTGGACTATTTTCTTCTCTTCTTTTCTCCCTCGACGTTGTTGTTGTTGTTGTTGTTGTTGTTTTTCAATGTGTCTTACTAAACGATCCCGAATTTGATTAAACTTTTTTGAACTTCATGTCAACATATTTTTATTGGATAAGCGAAGCGAAGACTTCAATTTCACTGACCCCTAAAAAATTTAGCTCCAATGTTTTTTTTTTCTTTTCTGTCTGCTTGTGCATATACGATCTTGATGGAAATCGGAGAGGACCTTCGAAATCTCTGAACTTAGACCTGCCACGTTTTTGGGTACAATCGAAGAAATATTTCTCATGAATATCGTACTTTTACGATTTTTTTCTATTTGTAGTGCGATATTTTCGTGACATTTGGGCCGATTCTGACCAAACGGCTGGGGCTACAACGTTCATATTTTACATGGACATTAAGGTAATGGTGATGTATTGCTTTTTGAAAGAAAAAGTTAAAAAAAGTTAACCAGAATCCATAGCACAAAGGTTTTAATATGAGATTTTTTAGGTTTATAATAACAATTAACAATTGTATAACAATAGAAACTTGACAACAATCACCTACAATGCATTCAAAAAGTACTTGCAAAGGAAAAGTGGTCCCGCGCAAACTAAAAACTTACAAAAAAGCTCATCCATCAACGTGGCGGGACTTAGCGTTTTCCTAGTGTAACATCCATGCGAAGGACTATATAACATTAATGTTTTCATCATATTTTCCCGTGCCAGAATTGCTAATTTTCTTGGCATATTTTCACTTCAACTGCATTTATTCCATGTGGGTTTATAACCTCGTCGTTGTCACGTGGTAATGCGCGCATGCGCGAGTGAGCCCAACCAACAACCTGTCAAGCTAGCGTGTGTGCAAACTGACAGGGGGCCGCAAAACAAAGAGAAATTATCATAAAATCAGTTTAGCTAAAGTTGAGTTGGGTTCTTGCTCACATGAGTGTGAAGTGGAAGTTGAGGGCGAAAGCACCAGATCTCACCGGACTATGTAGTGATGCTAGGGTGGGTGGGTGCCGTATCACATATCACCCGTTAGACCGAGACAGCGAAAACCGATTGAGCAACTGAATAGCAACAAAATCAAAACAGCTTTTAAGAACGTGTTCCAACGTATTGCTATTTGAAATGAGAATTGTGATTGGTATGCACCAATATGGAAATGAAAGAGTATCCAATAAAAATACATAAATAAATCCAAATATAATAACTTAATGCCGAAGGTAACAAACTCGATCCCCAGTTAGGGCCAATTTTCACGATAATTCTACCAACTTAACGCCAAAATAAATAATAACAATTGTGTACGGTGGCATTGAAATTTTAAGTGATAATAAGAGGACTTCCCGATTGTGTTTTCTGTACAAACCAAGTGCCTTTATCTGCTTTACCGACGATTGTGTATGTGCCATTAAAAAATGTAAAAATAACTTTTGTATTTAAAGTTTGACTCTTTTGTCGTTTTTCTTTGTTAATTATATGAGTTTAGTACATTTGGTTTTAGGTCAGACACATTTCACGACTGCTACATACAGCTCCATATACAAGAAGCTCTTAGGTTTGATGACTATATTTTACTGTTATTTTGTTCTTTATTGCGTTAAATCCGTTTAAGCTTTGTATAGCTTATGATATTTCTAGATATTTTCCAGTGTATTATTCCAACGTGTTACAGTGAAACTACCTTACGATAATACTACGTTGAAATTATTGCTAATGATAGTCTTGCATGCGTATAAAAGAATATCATTGACTGTTCAAGGCCACATTTCTGAATCTATGATACGACCAAAAGCAAGAAAGAAAAATGTAGAAAAACTTTGTGAGGTTTGTTAAATTTCCCTAAACGCTTGGCTGGCCAGGAACGGACGGGACAGTGGTTTTTGTTTGTTGTCACCTACTCAAGTGTAATGGCTTCGACTCGCTGATGATCGCCGTACTTCTTCTGTTGGCTGTTGGTGCAACAAGACATCGTATTTGTCGGATGAGCGAGTTACCGAGTACTTATGTTCACTGTTCTGTTTTACATGTCTGACTCCAGTCTGTAGTTCATTGAAGGTTTTAGATACCTGCACTACTTTGAGGGGTTTTAAAATCGTTTATATTCTTGAAAGTAGAAAACAAAGCACAATTTTAATTACTTGAGTTTAAAATTACTTTTACGATAATTAACAATCGTTCGCACTAAATTACGCACACTATTTATAATTGTATTTGTCGAAACGGGTTAAATTAAAACAAAAATAATCGTTTTATTATCTTATTTTACATGGTACACACACAATAGTCGTTCTCGCGAGTTATTTAAGAATAAATGCATTTAACCAGGAAAACTTAATATGCGATTAAATAAATTATTTATATTCTAATAAATAACTGATTATAATTTGGAATGTATGTGTACGGCGATTTTGAAAACGGTAATATCAATGATTTTTCTAACACATTTTTATTTGTTGTGTTGTGAGTTGTTACACAATGTTAGCAAATAAACAAATACAAGCACTGACACGGGAGTCCGAACTATAGGGAGCGAAGCTTACCGTTATAATTCTTTGGTGGAGGTGCCGGGTAATCTGAGAACCCTCTATCGGTGGGGGTGAGGGTGGGGGTGGGGGTAGCCGCGCACCCTCCTATAGCTGGCATACAATGTGAACAAAATAAAACCATGTCAGTTGTCTGCTTCTTATCGTGAGACGTGATACACGTGCAGACTGAAGAGTGATCCGTAGGCGGGGAGCTTCTCTCCTTAATATGTATTTATGTCTTGGCAGGTATATTGTATTATGTATATTATGTATCATGTCACTACGTACGTGATCCGTAGGGGAGCTTCTCTCCTTAATATGTATTTATGTCTTGGCAGGTATATTGTATTATGTATATTATGTATCATGTCACTACGTTTTGAAAATAAATAATAAATAAACTATCAATATGATCACTAACTTCTCCACATAAAGGAAGAGTCAGATTCTTGCTACTCTCATTGTTTACAGTAACTTAGCCATCGATGGGAGAAGAACATGAAGAGGCTATAGGAGGGGGTAGAGAATACTTGCATAAACAACAACGTCGATTATAAGTGTGAATAACAAGGTTAAGGCAGTTGGAACTGATCACTTATAGCTATTGGTGACTAGTGAGAAGTTGGATAGTGGGACAGTTAGGCCTAAACGAAGGTTATAACAATGGACAAGGGGTCTAGGCAAATTCCCGTTTGGATGACTGATATAAGACATCAGCCATTTTAACAGTATCGCGTCTGGCGGTTATGGCAAGTTAAGTGAGATAAACTGGAAGAATAATCTGGAGTTGCAGCATTTGCAATAAAAAAGACGTATCGTACAGATTTTAAAATTCTTCTCGTGAAGGATAAGGATAATTTAAAAGAAGTAAACAAATTCTCCGATTTTACATATAAACACTTGTATATTTGTGTTTGGAGCTCTTAAAGCTTGTCAATCAAATGAAAAATATATGAGAATCAAATAAATTATTCAATAAATTGCCATCTATCACGTGTGACAAAGCTGTGTGTTATGTGACCTTGAGATTGAGAAGTGCTATTATATCAGAGTCATGCAGAAAGCGCGCCAAAGTTACGACCTTCAAGCCAGAGCCATTCAGCGGAAGGCTTGACTATAATTATGTCTAAATTCGTTACCAACAAACATTTTTTACCTCACTTCTTTGAAGGATTTGAAAGACATTCAAATGCTAGCAACTATGATATTATACTGGAGAGAAAACTATCTTTGTCGCTGCGTTGCTTTGTTGTTGTTCTTGTTTTCATGTGCTATCATCACATGGTCTTTCCAGTAGGCTACTTACCTACGTACAAATATAAAACTAGGAAAACGCTAAAGTCCCGTCGCGTTGTTGAGCGAGCACCGGTACGTGCAACAACGACCCAAGTACGACATTCCCATAATGTTACATACCAATAAGTCTTAAGGTCTTGACCGATTTAGCTGAAAATTTGTAAAATAGGAGAGAATGTTGTACTTATTGACCCTGCAAAATTTCATAACGATCGAAACTTTTTTTTCTTTTTTTTTTTCTTATAACCAACGATCGGATTTTGTTCAAAAACTATAATACAGCAACCCGCATAGGTGGTATGTACATGTGTGCAAAATTTCAGGTCGATCAGAGAAACGGTGCGACCTGTACCGAAGCAGTAACAGAAGAAAAAAAACATACATTCGAGCCATAAGAGTCAAGTGGAGACGCTCGCTCAACAACAACAATATTGCATTAACACTTTGACCATTCCGCGTCAGATGGTAAGGGGGAGTCACATTGGTATGGTACATGTAATGCCATTTGTCTAATATAACCAACTTTCTTATATACAACCTGAAGATATTTTATATAATGTGTTTAGGTATGCTGTATTGTTAAGTTAAGAATTGAGCCACGTCGAGCTGAACCATATCGAGCTTTATTTAACGAAACTTAATTCCAACGACTACAATGCCTGTAATCGACTACCAACTTTAATCTGGGTCATAACCGTAATTACGTACTGGCATAAAACTGCGCAATATACACATTTAAAAAATGCTCCTCGGAATTTAATGGGACGCCGAATGTTCACTCTAGATAAGAAGATTGTCGGATAAACCAGGTCTCAATTATTTCCAGGCTCTAATCCTGACATGTTTCGCGCGGGCTTGGAGCTCAACACCCAGCAATAATGAAAATGTGACAGAGGGAAAGACTTTAGAGTGCTCAACAGAGGCAGCTTGGAAATTGTGAGGATTTAATACTCTTTTGTTACTGTATTTAAAATTCTATGCACAATTTTAATTTTGAAAGATGCACGGCTTAAAATGGTAGAAATGGCATAAAATGTTTATTGAGTTGAATAATTAGGATTGTAACTTTGGCTTGCTCTAAATAATATGTTTGCAAATCATTTGGAAATGTAGAAAGTTTAGACAAACTAAATTTCGCCGAACTCGGAAGCATGAATAATCGAAAAACTTGGGACTCAGATTGTCCTATTATATCTAGCTAAACGCAATCTTTCAACTTTCATTCCCTTCCGTGAAGCAATCATTAACGTACTAAACTTAATTACAAGAAATGGAATTCTTCTTCATAGTTTAAGATACGGTCGTACACACTTTAGACTACAACCCTCAAAACCTCGCCACAAGTAGAAGCTAGGCCATGACGCAGACCTCGAGGGAGGAAACAGGATCGTCTTTAGGGCATTGATGCTCGGTGCAAAGGAAGGGAAGGAAGAAAGAATTACCCAACTCTTTCTTGTAACTTAAACCTCCAATTACACAAAACTTCTGTACTCCACATTTCCACAGTTGAAATGTGTATTGTTTCTTTCTAGTGACGTAATTCTTTCTTCGTCTACATCAGTTAGGGCTGTATTACAACACTAACCACTTAGCCAACCACTTCTCTGTACAACCCAATGGCGTTTCAATTTCACGAGCGTAAGATGAACGGGCGAGAAAGACACGAAATTTCTGTCCTCCATTTTGTTTAAGCGACCGTCGCGTCTGCCATCTTGTTTACATCAAAGCTTGGTAATCCCCTAGTTAATTCGTGCTCATGCAAGGTAGTGGCTTTCCCGATGAAATTCAAACAACGTGCGGTTGTCTTTCTGTCTTGTCATTGACATGTTCAGTGCTGTCTCGAACACAGGTCTCAGTCTGAAGCCAGCAGGTAAACACGGTAAAAAGTATACGGTGGAGTCGTGAGGCAATCAAGTCTCGGGACTCGGGAGGCGAATCTGCTCTGTCATGGCTGAGACCTAAGAAACCACACTCAAGATCATCGAACCCGTTCAAAACCTTCCAATCATCTCAACTCAACATGTTTGCAATACAACATACAATTAGAATTTGGAAAATGTTGTATATGAATTCTAAGCTGCATGAAAAAAAACTCGTATTTCAAACGCGCTGTTGTCTTCATGGACAACTGAATTTAAAACAATGCCGATGATATTAAACACGGTTAATAAACAGTTTAGCTAATCACCGTTTAATTTTAGAACTTACCGTTAGACTTGTGCTGTAATGCTATTACTTTATACTCTTATACAATAAAATAACCCTTCAGGTAAGTGAGGTGCAACATTGTTATTTCATTAAATTATAATAAATCTTAAATAAATTATAATGAGTATAAATAAATACGATCTATACTCGTTAACATATTGCTGGTGCCCACAAATGAGATAGTCTAATTAACACGAACTAATAGTCACATTTGATAATAATTTTAAAAATCTAATATGTATATTCTTAAAAGATCATGAAAAATGATGTTGATGATTATATTTATAATCATAATATATTATAATTTAAGGCTTTCGCGGCCCGGATACATTTACTAAGGTGTGAAACGGGTCATTTCGTTGCGTCGCAGATCTACACGTATATTATACTTGTGTGTTGAGCCTAAGGATGGAAACCAGTCATGTTCTGAAACGTGGAACTCTCACACAAGTATTAGTTTAGAACTGCAACGTGACTAAATTACCCGTTTCACATCTTTATTAATATATTTACTAACCGATAGAAAAGTTTAACAAAGAACATTTTCCCTTGAGTTTATAAATATGTGAAGCTGTCACTAGGGTTAAACTTGTCGACTCTGAAAAATGTCTCGTCTGCTTTCGTATTTAATTTACTCTGCCGCGAAAGTTCACCTACTGTAAATTTATTTTATATTACTTTTCCTAACGAAATTACTTTTGATACGATCGTGAAAGCAATCTGGTGATTTCTAAAACACTTTTTACATTTTAAATCTTCAACGTCAGTTCGTTAAAAAATATTCCTCCACTCTCTACACTTCGTTGCAAACTGTACAGGACCGTGCAAAGAAATCGCCTGACGTGTCAGTGGTTCTGTTAGGACCGAAAAGAGCAAAATCATGTGCTTTACTGTACTACACGACCAACATTGTCATAGAGATTCGTAAATGTAACATATTTTTAAAAAAATGCTACTGAATGCTAATTTTACTGAAACTAAAGTTTTCCCATACATATTGAGAGTAAATTTAGCATTGTATTCTACCATTTGAATAGTTATATATTTAATTGATATGTTCTTATAAAGCATCATTCCCCATTGCAAGAAGCACCCCACATTCAGAGTTTTGATGGGCATGCTAAATATATGCTACACAATGCTCAAAATGAAACAATAAAATGCTAAATATTCAAAAAAATTAAAATGCAATATTTACGTGTCTCCAAAATTATCATTGAATTAAAATGGAGACACGATTTTATTTGCCTGTCCATCGAGTTTTATACTCAATTATATTTATAATAGGTTGCAACAACAAAACAAAACATAACAAATAACAAAACAAAACAAATCAACATCTACGCTGTTAAATTGTTCTGAAATGTAAGTATCCCATGTATTTTCGTTGCAGTAGGGGTTGCCCATATATGATGCCCGTAGGGGTAGGGCGGCAGTGAGTGGGGAAGGGCTCCGTCATCTTCCGACAGAGGGGAGAAAATGGGGGGGAGGGTTGCATGCGCTATCCACATTTACTGCATGCGTGTCTGTAAAAATCTTACAAATAATTTTGCAGTAACTTTTAAGAATAGATATTGATTGTTCACATATCGAATCGCTATGTTGTTGTTTTTAGTTCAAGGAAACCGTTTTTATTTAGAACATGTTATTAATCGAACGCGTCGATTCGGAATGAGCGATAATTTATTTTCTTGGCACATTATTGGATGGCGGGGGGGGGGGGGGTGTGGGGGAGACTTTTGGATCTAAAGTGGTGTAACATAATTTATGGGGTAGCCTCGTCTGCTCTCGCCGCCGGAAAGTAAACCAAGATACCAGGGCATAATGTGGAAAAGATAACACAATAAGTGCGCATCTATTTCCTCACAAATAAGCAAGTTCACAAATGTAACATAAATCGAAATTTCACATGTTTAATACAAATGTCGATGTAGGCTACATACAATGCTTTAATTATATACAAAACACAATTTTTGGAACACATTTAAAAAAATATAGCAAATTTGCAAAATCATATATGAATTATGTTTTGTATTTGTTGCATTCTGCTCAAAGAGGCAAGGGATTTGCTTTGTTACCGGCGTTTCCACATTATTTTACTTACAGGCAATCTACGGCACATTTTTATAGGGGATGCGTTCATGCCTATAATATATCGCAGGTTGTATTCAGTTTATCTAGATAATTCTAAACAGTATATTATAGTACATCTGTAAATCTTGACTCAAGATTTAGGCTAATGCTACTGATCTCCAAACTTGAGTCAGATTGTACCATATGTACCTTATATAAGTATAATTGCATTTAGAAACCTTAAATCATCATTTCATCGAAGCAATTTAGAGGTGGATTGTCTACAGTGGCCTTGATATCTCAAATTGGCAAGAGCATTGGTACGTGTAAAGCCGTAGCCACAGTGGGGGTTATTTTTTTACGACAATTGCTATAGCAAGGCAATTATGACCAAAAACCTGGGTTATGCTTTAAAGCATGTAATAATGATGGTGCTAAAAATAAAGAAATGCATCTATGTTTTTCAGTGAATATAAAAAAACGTTCCATACTTACTTCTTAAAAGTCTGTGTATCAATGTGTGCAAAGAAAGCAGTATATAAATATATGGGTTTTAAAACAAGTTTGAACTTTTCCAAACTTTTTGCAGTGGCATGATGCAAATTCACTATTTGCTCGAATGTAGCCTGTAATATATTCTAGCACAGATTTGGTTTGGCACAAGACTCTCCTTGCCTTGAAGTCGAACCCAGGTCTTATTCTACCTGTGCCGAATCTAAACCAGTTTGTAGAAGGCCTATAACCTGAAGATATCATCTGACTTTATGACAGACAATAGCCTTGCAGGTTCGAGAAGATTTACCAGAGATTGACCTCGACTTGCACGTTCGCTAAAAATGCCATTACGACCATTATTTTCTGTAGTCGCTCATGAAGTTTATGCCTTTCTTATTTGGAATGTTCAGACGTTGTTTCTCCAAGCAGACATCCATTCGCATTGGTATCGTGTATTTACCGCGTCTGTAAGTCTGCACGGTATTATGCCGTTGATTTACCGCGTCTGTAAGTCTGCACGGTATTATGCCGTGCATTTACCGCGTCTGTAAGTCTGCACGGTATTATGCCGTGTATTTACCGCGTCTGTAAGTCTGCACGGTATTATGCCGTGTATTTACCGCGTCTGTAAGTCTGCACGGTATTATGCCGTATATTTACTGGTCTGTAAGTCTGCACGGTATTATGCCTTGTATTTACCGCGTCTGTAAGTCTGCACGGTATTATGCGTGATTTACGCAGTCTGTATCTACACGTATAGCGTTATTTACTGTATCTTAAAATCTGCACGTATTGCCGGAATTGCCGCGTCTGTAATTGCACGATCATGCCGTGTTTACGCGTCTGGTAAGTCTGCCAGTATATGCCGTGTATTTACCAGCGTCTGTAAATCTACACGTATATGCGTATTTGCCGGCCTTGTAAGTCTGCACGTATTATGCGTGTATTTCCGGTTGTAAGTCTCACGGTATTATGCGATTGCCGGCCTGTAAGTCTGCACGTTTATGCCTGTATTTGCCGCGTCTGTAAGTATCACGGTTTATGGCGTTATTTAGCTTGTATCACACGTTGATAAAAAATGATCTGTATTTAGAGAGAGAGAGAGAGAGAGAGAGAGAGAGGAGAGAGAGAGAGAGAGAGAGAGAGGAGAGAGAGGAGAGAGAGAGAGAGAGAGAGAGAGAGAGAAGAGAGAGAGAGAGAGAGAGAGAGAGAGAGTTGGATGGCTCGATAGAAGTTAGAGCAGCATTCTGTACATATTACATCATTGTAGAATCTCAAGCACGTTCATCACTTTTATATTAAAGTCTATTGATCTCGCAGTTTAATTCTAAATCATAATCTAAGACAATCACTGAAGAATTGGGTGAAACGCCTGATTAGTAATGGTTATAAGAGTAAAGACAGTAAATACTGAAACAGATAGCTTGTCTATACTACCTGTCGAGTCCCTTTATAATCCAAATAATAAATGTTGATATTTTTGTTGACCGCCGGGCAGCGAATGAAAGGTTTTCGAACAAGAAGTGTCGGCAACCTAGCAACGATTTTATTTTAGTACGCGCACGAATTACAGTTAATAATGCTGAGTATGTACACACGATGCAGGAATTTTCGTCTTATTATTTATTTTTAATATGTCAAAATTCACATAATACATACACATTGCTGGTGGCAAGAATAGGCTAGATGCCAACCACCAGTTTTGAGTTTATGAGTTTGCGAGTACGTTTCAAGCATAATAAAATGTTCATTCAAAATTATTATTTTAGTCTCTTATTTCTGGCATTTCGTTGTTTTACGATCGTAAAGGAATAAAACAACGTAAGTGTAAAGAACTGTTTAGGCTCTACAATTTCTAGTGGAAGCATAACACCTTGTTTTATTAAACACTTCAAGATTTACAGCACACGATCAAGTTCTACCAACGTCAGCACAGCCCTCATGTTTAAAAGAGTACTAAAAAATAAAAGCGGTGAATAGTTCAATACGCCTGTTATTAGTATATGTTTCTTTCACTCATTGGATGAGCGTAGCGAGCGAAGCGTAGATTCCATTTCACTACACTGGAGAAAAAATCCGGAGTTTTTTTTGTTGTATTTTTGGCTGTTTGTTAACACGATTCCGGCTAAACCGATACACCAATTGCGTTACAATTTTCTGGAGGCCTTCGAAATCTCTTAACATTAGACCTGCCACGTTTTTGAGCGCAATCAAAAAATTATTTCTCGTGAAAATCGCAATTTTACGATTTTTTTCGATTTTTTTAAAAATTTCTTTGACTTATAACACCTACATGCTTTATCCGATTGTAATAAATTTTTCGAAGAACCTTCATTTTATGAATTAGTATATTCGTGTGAAATTTGAGCGTAATCGAATAATTATTTCTTTTAAAAATTGCAATTTTACGATTATTTTCGTTTTCAAAAAATTACGCTCATCCAACAACGCGCCTGAAAAAGCGTTTGAGAAGCTTCCTAGTTTTAATACATTTTATCCGTCAACTCATGTTCCTACCCACCTCAGTATTTGATTTGCATAATGTGGAGAGAAGAGAACTTTAAATGTGGATATTGTCAGCCTTCCGAAGGTCAATAGCCTCACTGCTGCCTAATGTTGGAAGTAAACTTGTTGTCACCTATAAACCAACACGTCGGTGGCCACATCCCCGAATATCCACTGCACACAATAAAACCCCAAAAACCCAACACACCGATTCACAGTTGAAAAATGTTTAAAAGTATTTCATCGTAATGGGTCGTAAGACCGAATTAATTTTATTTTCAGAGGTTCGCAAACACAGAATAGGCCACATAACAGAATACCCACAACACACAATCGCCCACAAAGACCGAAAATCGTAATCTAAAGTAAGTTGTGAAGAACTACCCGTCCATGCCTAGGGCCACACACCGGCATTCTCTTCGTGTCTTGTGGCAATTGTGATGCTGTGTATACCTGTGTCACACACAAAAACCGAATAATTCTGTCCTACGACCCATGAACCAGTATAGTGCACCAAACAACCGAACGTTCGGTCTTATTACGACAGGGCATTGACACACGACCATATTCTGAAGATACTTTAACATTTTTCATCGTGAATTCGGTGTTGTGGGTTATTGTGTGCAGTGGATATTCGGTGATGTGATCATCAAAACGATGTTTTTTGAAACGTCCACTGTTTCACGCACCCTGCGTAACTTCCTCTATGCATAACGCCGCCTGAGACTTAGGAGAGTTGAAGTAGGCATCCCTGAGAAGGCGCGACAACTGTCCGCCTAACAGACGTATTGGTTGCTCTAGTACCAAGGTTATCCGCTAGTTGGTGCGCTCCTGGTCAAATCTACGCGGATTCGAACTAGATTGGTGAAAGTGCTCCTCGTAAGCTGACCAAATTGTCAGACTTCCTGTGATGAAGGGCTGGTTTCTCTTTTAGACATTCCCTAGAATAATATCAATTCACGATGAAATGTACTGAAACAAAGATCACCTTATAATCACTAATGTTTAAATCCCTCTGCAGGACCGCAGGGTTCCTCGCCCATGTATTGGAAGGTAACTTGAGCCTTAGGTGTCTCATCTCTCCAAAACCGTTGTTAAATAAGTTACGCTTTTAGGTTTAATGTATAAACGCTTTTTGCATATTAACACGTTTGGAAAACCCATTCATAGAGATACAGGTTTTAACAGAGACAACAGTTCTTCTTCAATGGTCTCTTCATCTGATATTCGTTTTCAACGACTTACTTTGGGAACAACTATCTAAAGACAAAAACAAAACTTTTCACCATAAAAATAATCCCCTAAATTATCCCCATCGGGTGGTGGTAACAATATCTCGCCCCTAAATGAAAATGTTAATCATTGATTTAAGAAAATCGTTTTTATAATTTAAAACCTAACAACCTGGTATTTAATTTAAAAAACATATTTATATTTGTAATATTTAATAAAATAAGTTAAGGCCATTCTAGACGCTAAATTGATCTCATTTGAGAGTTGCTTCTTGTAGACTAATTATGGAAATAACTATGTATTAGGCTAATAAAAAAAAAAAAAAAAAAAACGAAATATCTTAGAATTGTCCCTATTTCCGAGGGGGGGCGTACCGGCCGTTTAATTGCAATATTTACGAGCCTAATTTCACTAGGCTATCAAAAGTCCGAATGTTCAAAACGGCTTTTTCAGATTATCTTCATTTTTTTAATTATGTTCGTCATCTCTTGTTCATATATTCAACAATTTCGTAGGTTATGCGGAATGGATTACCACTTACCGTAAGCTTTATGATTTTTTTATTTAACCATTGAGTTTGAGTGTTGGGCAAATTTTAGTGGGCCGCATCAAACAATTCAATAGCTTGTAATCCCTTCCGCAAAACCTTAACAGACTTGTTCACCAAAGCTATATGAACAAAGAGATGACGAAATTAATAAAAAAATGAAGATCATCTGAAAAGCCGTTTTGAAATTGGACTTGATATTGCAAATAAGGCGCAATATGCAAATTAAAACAGCCGGTACGCCCCAAAAATGAGGAGACAATAATCATATTTTTTTTCATAGTCTAATACATTTAATTTAATAATAAGTTAACCAACAAAAAGTAACTCCATTCAATGAAAGTGCAATTTAGCGTACTATCATTTAGAAGTCCGTTTTTTTTTTGTTTTTTATTTTTATTTTTTATTTTTGTTTGGGGGGGGGGGGTTAGGGGAGGACATATTTCGGAATCTTATTTCTCTCTTTTGGTAGGCCTACATAATGTTTATTTTCTCATCGGTGTTAAATAAATTCAATACGCATTAAATAGAGCTTAGTTTAAAAACCATAAGACAATAATGCATAAGATGTGTATAACTGTAGTAATATAAACGATACATAAAATTCAGATAAATGACTACAAACTTGTGGCTTCATTGTAACAATAACCTCTTGATGCCAATATATATCGTGGCTTATAAACTTTTGCTCTATCTACTTACAATCTTAACAAACAATTGTTACAAACATAAAACAATTATTGTGGCAATAGAGTATGAAACGTTTTTATCGAATATAATTTTTCAACAATAAAAATTTTGACCTTACCCCCCAATTACTCATAAATTTTTTAACAAATTAAAAAACCTATACAGCTGCTTTAGCATATTAAGGAAACGCCAAAGTCATTGTCAAAAACATCTACAGTTCACTGTTGCGTACCCGGAAACTTTGCATTTAACTATGATAGGCTAGGGAGGAGAGAGTATAGACACATCTGGATCCAGCCCTTAGGTAGGGGGAAGGAAAGGGAATGTTACATGGAAATTCTCAAACACATTGGCTCGCATATTCGTCTAATGCAGTGGCGTAAATGATAACCCGACGCCCACCGGAGGCAGGTTGGGTTTCGGTGTGTAAGAGGGCCCGTCGCAAAAACGAACAGATCTTTTTTATTGTCATACCATTTTCAAATTGTGTCTATTCTTTGAACAACATAAGAAAACTTAATACATTATTTTAACAACCAATCATCAACTTGTCCATCTCCATTCTCTAGTTAAAAAAATTTTTTGACTTGAGTTTTGTTATTACACTGTTAAACATCGAATAACAATTTCAAAAATGGTGTTAAGATGTTTGGGCCCTACTAGCTTTCGAAAACGCTTCTATCACAAGAGCAAAATAACACGTAAAATAGTTTGGAAATGGGGTTAAATAAGGCAAAATGCAAATTTATGTAAATAATTTTTCTTCAGGGCTGTACCAAAAGCCGTGGCAAATCGTAGCAGTAAACAAATATATCTGTAACATACAATTTCTTCGATGAAAGCAGTATTACCCATCAACGACATGTTTGGAGGGTTTCGAAGATCACCTGAAAATTTCTCCAAGATCGGAATCTTAAATAGAAAAATATAAGATTTCGTTTGTCGGGGGGGGATTTTATAAGATTTTTTTTTAATCGTACCCAAAAAGTGAACCCGGTCTAAAGTTCAGAGATTTCAAAAGGTCTCTCTGAAAATTTCATCAGTATCGGATAAGCCATTTTCCGGTAGTGCGCGAACAGACAAAAACTAAAAAAAAAAAAAAAAAAAAAAAACACAATCCGAGGTCTTTTTTCTCGATAGTCAAAAGAAAAGTCTTAACTACGAAAGCAACGTTGATAAGGAAAAAAAGAGCCAATCCAATAAAAGACCAAGGTACCAAAGGTAGGGGGAAGTATAGTTTTAAACGGAAAATCAGTTACTTATAATTAAGCCAGTAGTTTAACGAGCAAAATTCAATAATTTTACATGGGTATGGGGAATTATACCTAAAAGTAATCTAGATGATTTCGTTGTGACTCACGATTTGACTCATTACCTAGGTGTTTTCCCCCCGTCCCGAAACGTTTCTTGCGGGCAATTTTGCGGTACGCCTTGGGTTCAATAATCGTTGAATAATTGATTATAATTGCCCGAATTGTGTTATTGTATTTAATATATTTTTTAATTTACTAGCGCACATTGTGGTCTGGCGGGCGTAGGTTTGATATTATCTTTTTTTTTGGTCGCAAAATACCATATAGTATCGGTACGGTCAAGTTATTGTTCAAAGTTAATACTGATAAGCATTATGCATTTTGGCTAATCCCCACCCCGCCCCTCCTCCTCGGGCCTCAGCACACACAATATTCACAAGTATAATTAATGTTGCTGCCTTTTTTGCATGTATTACATAGTACAGTAATATTACTTACAAGTAAGAACAAGACAAATAGTGTGCCAGGCCCTTAGGCATGAACTTAGATAAATTAGAAAATATGGTACTTTTTTGTTTTAATACATTAACTATCTGGATATACTTTCAAAATGCGTGTCGAACCGTGTTGATAAATCGTAATTATATTTAAATGTTAGAAATGATTTATTCTAGTATTTGCACATTCCGTAAAATGCGAATGTAATTAGTGTTGAACCCATCAAACTAACGCTCAGTTACCTAAAAAAACGCACTGAGACATGTTCGATTACACACGTCGCGCAATTATATAGTTATTCTCATCCAGGGAATGCATTCGTACCCGTGCGTGCCGGGGCGGCGCCTTGCTACTATTAGAGGCCTAGACGGCGCCCTGGCTGAGATTTTATATGTACAACCAGGACGCCACCTATATGCTAACAATGTGAAAAACTGAACTATGTTGCATATTTCCTCAGCCTGTTCTGTTTCTTATCCCCTTCGCCCGTTAAAAGATTACAACGATTCAGAGATATAGTCTAATCTTTCACACGCAAAAGTGCTATCACAGAGAAATAAGTGATAAAATCATCTCGTTTTGTACAGATTAAATAGTTGAAAGTGTTGTATTATTTTTAATACCATACAAAAAATGCAAAAAAATTGCAAAAAAAGGGAAGACCAAGCCGAAAACGAGGAAGATACAAGTTGCTCAATGTGTTCTGCATAAAGTGGTGAGAATCAGAAGTGTGCCAATCCCATTATTTTGTTTAAAATTAATAAATATATTTATTAATTGTAATAATAAATTAATAATATATCATATCCATATAAATACGAACACACACTAAAAAAAAAAATTAACCAAGGTCCTTACATGACGAATGTACGTGACCTTGGTTAATTGTTTTTTAGTGTGTGTATCGTATTCTATTTCGTTCGTTCCCGTCAATCAGCTTTCCAGATCGAATATCCATATTATTATC
Source organism: Sweltsa coloradensis (assembly GCA_024449915.1). Lineage (NCBI taxonomy): Eukaryota > Metazoa > Arthropoda > Insecta > Plecoptera > Chloroperlidae > Sweltsa > Sweltsa coloradensis. The sequence continues at coordinate 57,629 of JAMZAV010000769.1, read as the reverse complement.
TAACTATATTTATGAAATAAATATATTAACCAAAATAACATAAATTAATCAAAATAAATTTATTGAAGACTATTACATGTGGACAATACTCAAAATTAACAGACGCCATCGCATTCAAATATAAAGCTTGGTCGATGGATTTGGATTGGTTTATGTTTTGGGATTGAGTCAGTAACGACAACCAAGTTAAAAATTCTCGAACCAAGCTTTTAATTTTGAATGGCGTCTGTTAATTTTGATATTTCCACATGTAAATGTTTTCAATACATTTATTTAACATATTTATGTCTTTTTTGTTAATATATTTATTTCATAATTACTGTAGTTAGGTAATAATATGGATATTGAATATTATTAATTTTTTTTTATACAATTAATTAAATATATTTATTATTTTAAACAAAATAATGCTTACAGCCACACTTCTGAGATATCACCACTTTTTTTTTTGCAGTTGACACCAACCTTGTATCTTCCTCGTTTTCGCTTGCCCTTTTTGCAAGTTTTTGCATTTTTGTATGGTATAAATCAATATTTTTTTTTTAGAACGGTACACGGTTTGGATGCTAGCAATCCAGTAATAAGAAAATCACTTTATTTACAATGATTCCCAAAATAAAATCTCACAATCACGATGAAATCACACTCACTATGCAGATATTATTTAAATTGATTTCGTGTTCCCATTGCTTTGGCCTGCGACAGACGCTTGGGTAATAATTGTTTTGATTTTTACGACGACGACATGAGATCAGGGGCTCACATTACATACACCCCCTACATACAATGTAATGTCGACAAATTTTTTTTGTAAAAAACAACGAATAAAAAACAGCGAAAATTTGTGATCTTATAAGAATAATTGTTTTTATTGCCCATGAAAAAATCATTACAATCGTAAAAAGCATGTGGTTTTATAAGTAGAAGAAATTTGTAAAAATCGAAAATATCGTAAATTGCGATTTCCCGAAATATAATTTTCAATTGCGCTCATAGTTCAGTATGATAATAATTAATTCATAACATCTAAGGGTTCCTGTGAAAACGTCATTAACAATCGGATAAAGCTATGAGGTGTTAAAAGTCGAAGATGTTTTTTTTATCGCAAAATATCATATAAAAATTTGCGATTTTTACGAAAATAAATTCTTCTGCGAAATTGCGCTCAAAAACGGTGTCAGTTTAGTTTTTCTAAGTTCGCAGAGATTTCGAAGGCCTCCAGAAAATTTCTGTCGAGAATTTGAAATAACTGTTAAAATATCGTAAAATTGGGGGGAGGGAGCGATATCATGAAATAAAATTTTTCGATTGTGCTCAAATTTCAGATGATTATTATATTAACTCATAAAATTTTGGTTCTTCGTTAGAAAAATCATTACACTTTGAATAAAGCATGTAAGTGTTAAAAAGTCGAAGATTTTTTTTTTTAAACACGTAAAAAAATCCTATAAAAAAAACAACGTAATATTGCGATTTTCACCACGAGAAATAAATTTATTCTATTGAGCTAAAAAACGTGCGCGTGCTAAGATTTCAAAACATTTCAAAGAGCCTCCATAAAATTTCATCGCAATCGGTGGGGGGAGTATCGGTTTAATATCGGGAATCTGTGTTAACAAACATACAAAAATACACAAACAGAAAGAAGAACGAAAAAAAACTTTCCGGGATTTTTAGTTTCTGCCAGTGTAGAGAAATGGCTCTCTTCGCTTTCGCTTGGCTAACGCTCATCCCATCTTATCATATTATTTTCATATTATTCCCACCCATAAAGGTTTCATCACGATCGGAGTGCCTTTTGCCAATCATTACGAAATACTCATTAAAAAATCGAAAAAAAATCGTAAAAGTACATAATCATAACAGATATTTGATCGAAGTACCCAAAAACGTGGCAAGTTCTACGTTTCAGAGATATAGAAGGTCCCCTCAAATTTTTACATCAAGATCGCATCATTGCCGTTTGCCCGGGTAGATCTCAAACAACAGACAAAAAATACAAAAAGCCCCCCCCACCCAAAAAAATGGGGGGGTCATTGAAATTAAAGTCTTCAATGGGGGTGGCCGATACAGCTTGGTTTCTTCATCCAAAAGTAAGCTTGAAAGCGGAACTGTATTTTTTGGGCGGGAAACACGGTCACACAATTGCAAAACGTCACGATTAGACTATTTAGCTATTGATTTTGATTTGATTGATATTGCTTAACGTCCTTCATATTTATGCAACTTAGGCTAATCGAGGACGAAGTGAGGGAGTTAGGGGATGACGCTAGGGGAACAAGGGGTGATAGGCCCGTGCTGGTCAGAACCAGCCACAAGCATGGGAGGGCGGGGTTCCCACCACCACGTAACGTGGTCGTCTTCGTCTGTGTCCATCTCCGTCAGTGTTTGTCATGTCGTCACCGGCGGGAGGTAGATACACAGGGAAGGGAAAGTTTCCCAACGAGCGCCGACCGAGGCTCCTATTGTTTCAAGGGAGAAAAACTCCCCTAATTCACGGAACACAAAACCACGAGAAGGTTGCGAGTTGGAATTTGAAAAATAATCAGCCACAAAGGTATTGAATAATTTCAACTAGTGGGCACTTGGGGCGAACTTATCGAAGCATTTTAAACGTCAATTGTAACAAGTATGCATAATAAACGTGTAAATACAAATGTAATTTCAGGGGTGCACTCGCAAACAAATAGTACAGGGCGGGCGGTCAACCGTCAAGTGTCTGATTATTCTAGTACCGAGATAATAATTGCATTGCGATCCCCTCGCAGACCCCCCACCCCGACCCACCGCAAACAAAAAGAGAATCCACTGAATTTTTGATGTTTTCTATAGTATGTAATCCTATTTAAACTAAAGTAAAACATCAGAAATCCCACTTTGTGCATAAATTAGATTCTTATAAAATCTCAAGACAATACTTCGTACATTATTAATATTCAAGGAAGTCCTGAATAGAAAGAAAATGATTTATTTTCATATACTCTCTACAATAACTGATATTTTTTTCTGCAGAGAAATTATTAATTTTTTGTTCCCAGTAATTGCCATAGATGTAACATCTTCGTATTGCATATAACTCGGATACAGGCAGTAACTATGAAGGATAAACTTATTCTTTTCCAAGGACGTCACACATAGATTAAGCAAGATATCCCAAAGACGACTGCAATCCCAACTTTCCATCCCTTTACATATTCAAGCCATGGTCCATACTTTTTTTCATGTTTCCTTCACCATCCACTGCGAATAGTGGTCCAAGAAACAGTACAGAAAACGAACAAGTCATCACCACTACGAACTATTTACACAGTTTGAACTGTTAACTCTAAATAACCGACAGACTTTCAATCTCAACAGACTACAACACTTCACGTCTCCACATATTTTGTCTAATCATTATACCACCGAAATTTGTGTGCAAACTACTAGACACAATAATTTTTTCCTGTGGCCACTTACTTTGGAAGTCTTAGGAAAAAAAGTAACTCTTGATTGTTAGCCTTATCACTGAGAATGAGATTCAACAAGTGTAACGTCTTTTTTTTTAGTATACAGCAGTTAAAGAACAACTACACCATATAAAATATTTGCTATGGTTTAATAATTTGCTACATTATATCGAAATAACTCAAGTGGGGAAGTGTCCTACCAATTACAACGATACAACACTTCCAGTTATTAACCTGACAATTCAAGACAATATTTACGTTATTTCTGTGTGAAATATAGGTGACCGTTTTTTAGACATCTTCTATGATAGTGTGACAAGGACTAAAGAAAAGTACAAAAAGTTATGAACATAACATAATAATTCGGTTTTGCACTCATTTTATAACCTGTACATAAAATCTCAGGACTTTGTAGAGACCCCCGTCTGGACCCGGTGTGAGAATTGGTCCTGAAGAAAAAGAAAGCAGCATGAGCTCTGCTAATCGTAAAAAAAGGCGATTCAAGACGAAAAAGTCCACCTCAACAAACATCACTAGTATGAAGGGTATTTTTTTTAACTTCACCCGAATATTAAGAGGCGAAGCTCCGCTAATCGTCGTCGAGACCTTGCCCACTTCCCCTTGACGCCCCTCGACGAACTAGACTAGACTACGACAATGACACACAGTGACACGAACTATGACGCAAACAACAAATACGAACCGCGAGACGTGAGAAACCCCCTTTCCACCTCAATCTTACCGTGGCTGGTTCGACCATCATGGCTCCTCCTTACCCCCCCCCCCCTAAGTTAGAGTGGTGCATATGACACCTAACGGTTGACGGCGTTCCTTAATCGTAAAATAAACAAAAAAAAACACTTTGTATAAAAGACAATTGCAAAGAATGGCATTTTTGTTTTAACAACACGATATGCATCTGAGCAATGCAGTAAAAATTACTTTACTAAACAAAGGTGTTTCAAACGACCAACTAATCGGTGACGTCACATGCCCTATGCGCGATTGCGGCGGGCAGGAGTCAAGTTTCACCAAAATTAGTATTACACACCTTTTGTATCTCCAATAGACAACGAAATTGAGAATATTACGTTTGATTGGTTTGAATTACGCAAGCAAGCAATGTTGTTTTAAGTGATTTAGATCCATATAGGGTCTCGTGAACCGCGCCCATAATTTTGAGTAAAAAGCCTTCCTATACTAGATTCAGGCACTGGATGGGAGGAGGACTACACAAAAGTGAACTGGTGAGATCACTTTGAGCGTGTTTTCAGAGCACTCTTTTTACCACTTTTCGTAACCCCGACAAAAATTGATTTAGTAGGCCTATAGGCCTAGGAACAAAATTCCCCTGATGATTTTTCCTAGATGTGTTTTTGAAAAGTTTTTTATGAAAAGGCTTCCGTCTTGACTTCGAAAACAGCCAAAATCCAATGCTATAAGTGAACATTTTATATTAAAATTAAAAAAAAATTAAAATAAAACACTGCCTTTGTAGTGAGGTTAGGCCAGAGCATTTCATGAGTCATACCAAAAGCGAGGCTGAACAGCAATGCTAGTCTGTCCCATCAACCAATCTCTATTTCTCTAAACCACAAAATAATTTTTTTTCCCCCCTCCCTTTTTTTTGGGGGCCCCAGTACAAGATGCAAAAACCTTCAACGTCATCAGTGTCCTAAGAGTGTTTGCCTAGCGAACGCAAGGTAGCTTACATCAAACCCGTTTCAAAAAAACATTATTGAAAAGGAACAATGTTTCGGTGTTGTGACCCCCGTCTGGCTGGTTAGTAGACCGATGTTTTCGGTGTTGTGGCACATCTGGGATAAGGTCTTACACCGAAATGTTTCGGTGTTGTGACCCGTCCTGAGATAGGGGTCGTAAGAGACCCGAATTCCATTCGGCAATTGCGGTCGATCACCGCTTTCGGGATGTTGTGGAGATTGTGTGATGTGGGTATTCCGGAGCAAAGTCACCTGTTTCAGGTTCCTTATGGCCAATCTAGAGATTAGAGGTCGTATCGTCACAATTTTGAAAAGTTTGTGATGAACGACCCATATCAAAATGCTCAAAGTAGCCACACACCGATTTTTTCCCAGGTCTTGTGGCAATTGTGTGCTGTGGATACCTTCTGTCGACAATATTCGGTCTTGTGCATGTCTGTTTTTTCAGGGAAGGGTGTTGTGGGTATTCTGTGTGCAGATGGATATTCGGTGATGTGGGCCCCGACCCCACCAACACAAGTATTTCCCAGCCCTTGCTAGCCAGCCAGACTCCCCTGAGATTTACCGCGTCTCCCGTTACCTAGAACCGCTACCCCATACCCGCTGACCCCGTCTCCCGTTACCCAGCCTCCAAGAACCACTAACCGCTACCCCAAGCCAAGAGACATGCGCGACAGGTATATTGGCTTGTTGCGTGTGCGTATGTGTGCGTATATTTGCGTATGTTGTGTATTCAAATGTGCCCCCTCCCTCTACCCCCAAAGACTTCGTTTGTAAATGTTTTTTACCTGTTTTCTTTTCTGCCCTAGGGTGAAGTTTTTTAATATCGTCAATAAAAAAAGTTACCCTCTAAAGGGAGGTAAGAATGTTTTACTCTTTAACAAGGCACTTTAGTGCTTTTCCCGTCGTTTTCTTTAACCTTCACTGAATTTAATAAGGTGTTCCTGAATATTTAAAATAAGCTACGTCCACGGGAAAACCTAATTATTTCGTCCGCCACACTCTGGCGTTCCAAACCGAGAGTTGCTTCCTGGACTTCAACTTGCCGTTCCTGGAATCTTTCCCTCAAACTGGCAGGGAACGAAATACAACGTTTGTGTTTCGAGAGCAGGGCATCAAAATGAATATTTGAAATGAATAGGCACATGTTGCATAATGAAGTCTGATTTCTTTCATGCTTCGTCGCGCAAGCAGTGGGCACATATAACTTCAAGATCAAGAGAGTTACGTGACTTCTCTGAACTGTTTTATATAAGAAAGCGTCCCGACATTGAATCAAATAAACCATAGGAGGCGAGTAGACGTACGTATACGCACACATACGAACTAACAAGTCCGCAATTTCTCCGCATAGCTCTCCGAGGGTGAAATAAGTTCTAGTACGTACGGCCCCCGGAGAAACGCTCTTAGTTCCAATGCAGACACACAGCTAATTACTAGAGATCCTCAAAGGACACCGTTACTTCTTTGTAGATTTAGAAAGAGCAACAAAAACACATTAACTTTGGAGACTGCGCTAAAGAAAATTAGGCAAAGGAACTTTAAGAAGGATTTACGAAGAAATTACGTAAGTTTCTAGCTCTGGTCCCGATTTTCACGTCTTTGTGGTAATGTTTTATGCACTGTACGGAATGAAAACTAATGTGTCTGCGTTTGAATTAAGCTGTGCAACTTTTCTATGTATTATTGTAGAATCTTTTAGAGAAAAAATATAATAATTACGAAGGGCTAATTATAATTTCTAGTGTAAAGTTACAACATAAAAAAAATGACAGCTACTTCTGATAAATGAGTTTAGTGTGGACAAAAAAAATGTTGCTGGCGGAACAATACAGATAATTGAAAGGTTTTGATGATAATGACGTAAAAATTATGAGCTTGGGTTGATGCAAGGTCATACCATACCTGGCTCATTGTGTGGAGGTATTGCCTTCTGGCAACGAGGGCTATATAGAGTCGTCGAGCGGGTCTTTCTCACATTAACCCAACTTGTGCCGGTACATCACACAAACTGAAGTGCCGCACTCACTTTAGGTATTTCGTATTAGATTTATATCAAAATACAAGGAGGATTTTATGCCGCAATTAGGAGAGACAATTGATTACACTTTACTTCAGAACACCAGGCTTTTACAATCTACAAACCGGACATAATAGAGTTCAAAAACAATATATTATTATTTAGATTTAAGGTTTCGCGGCCCGGAATGTTGTTAAAATTAATTGCGTGGGACATTTCGCCACGTCGAATACATTTTGATTGTTTTTACATTTTAGCCCAACTGAGTGATGCGCTAGCGCTATCCTCTGAAAACAAGCAATAAAAACAATAAAACTTACTCAAAACTATTAGCCATGACAAAGCACTATAGGTATAGAAAAACAATATATTACTACTTTAGAAAAACAGACGGTTATCATGACTAGGCCATCGCCTTATATTTTCCTGTAAGTTTTCTAGTTTTATCACTTGTTTTCTGAGGATATAGCCAACACAGTTGGACTGAAACGTTCAAACAAGAAAATATATTCGAGGCGGCGAAATGTCCCGATCAATTAATTTTAAAAATACAATTATTATTACTATTCGTTTCACAAACTTGTCTGTAGGACGCGATTATTTTAATTTATAATAATTGTGTTTTTTTATTATTATTATTATTTCGTATTTATTAAGCTTTCCCCGGTCGCACAACACTTAATAACACAACGAGAGACCTATACAACGCCGTGGGAGACATCGCGTAATAACTGAATTAGTTCCATATCAAGTCGTAACAATTTGCCAAGTAATGATAACATTATTCACGCAGTGTTACGTACGACAATGGATAATGATCTGCTGTAAGAATATAATAAACGTCAGACAAGTAAACTTGCGATAGTATTATCTCTTATATGTCTCAAGGGTATATATATAACACAAATTAATGTGTGTAAGGTCGTTTAGTTCTAGGCAAATAGCCTTGCTATTTTCTATCGATAGCAAAATAGAATATTTACGTTTAGGTATAAAAAGAACATACGGTATTTAGATGTAGCCTATTCATTAATTCATTTCAATCAGTTCTCATTTACAATTAAATACGCAATACATGATGTATTCATTATGCATGCATTTATGAGGTGACTACATATTAACTTTTTCCATGTAGAAAAATCCATACTCTATATGCAGCACAAATTTGAATGCATCTAATTACTAAAAAAATTTTTGGTTGGCAGTTTTTTGTAGGCCTAATCATTGATGGGTGAATAAAATGTTGCCAACTAATATTGTGTTTAAATTATGAGCTAGAATTATGATTGACCAGGATTGTGGATAAAACTGTCATATTATATTTAAAGTAAGTACTGACTATACATATTCGGGAATAAACAGTTTTATTTTCTAGTGGCTACATGTTTTAAACGTCAGTCACCGTACAAGTTATAGCCTGGCACAGTTATAGATCATAAAGAATAGAATACTTATCACAAATTAGCCCTTTTTTGCGAACGAAACTTTTGAAGAAAGTGGTGCGATATAAATTCTTGTAAAATCCAAACAGTTAATAAAAAGATTCTCATAGATTTTGCTCTCTCTCCCAGATACACGTCAGATGTTCTCTTATTAATTTGAAGGGACGAAAGTGTTTTTTATGGGCCCAACAGGCGTACTTGAGTGTTTTAATTATTTACAGTGTTGACTCTTGAGCCTTGTAACCTCTGCCCCCCCCCTCTACCCCCCTTACGTCCCGAGCAAAAATCACTTATTTTTGCAACTCGGGGGCTTAAGTCCTTCAACTCGTAGATGGCAATTTAATTAAAACATAATTTTATAGAAAGTAATTTTCATTTAAGCCTCGAAGAATTTTCGTTGTATAAGTTCATTTTAAAAGTAAAGCTTGACAGAGAAACGACGTGAGGCTACAGTAACAGCCCGAATCATGTCCATCAACGACTTACAAGCTACACCCCTTTTTTAATTATTTAAAACTGAATGACGATGCTGTAAAGAGAAAGTTTTTTTCATAAAACATATATGACTTTTAAATATACTGTGAATCTAAAAGTTAAAAAAAAAATCGTCAATCAAATCATGTGTATGGACATTGTTCCTTAGAGCATAGGATTTTAATTATTTCCTAAAATTTAAAATTATCGTTAAAAATGGAGAAGTAAAAATCATTGTGCAGAAAATCTACATAAAATATCTTCCATTTCAAAATTTCTACAAAATGTGTTCCCTGCCCGGACATGTGGAATGACACGCTCTGTCGCCTCTGTACACCTCTGTACAGTACAGTGTACACCACCCATGCGTGATACACAGCTTAAACACATGTTCGTTGAAATCTGTTCCGTCTACGACTCCAACACAATAATCCCCCACCCCCACTTTGAAAACAAATTGGTCAGAAGATTAATAATAATAAATACACGGAATATAAAATCTCGAACTCCACTGTCCGCGAATACAATTATATATTATTTTACAGGCCTAGTTGAAATACATGGTTATAAAAAAAATTGCCTAAAAAAATTGTCTGTCTCTCTTTGGCACGAAATGTTTTCAGTTTACGCCACTCGTGCAGGCATTTAATTTACAATTAATGTCATCATCAGAGTTTATGATTTAGACAATGTAAAGAAATGAACAAAAGTAATTGGCTATTAATTATTGTTTAAAGTCATTAAACGTGTAAATATTTTTAGGTGATGGTGACACATTTCATTTACCCCACTAATCACTTGTCGTCGCGCATCCCCTACACATGTACAGTCATGTCCACCACCACAACAACAATATTAGCATATTATTCTGTTACCTGAGGTGCAGACAGCGTGTTGGCGTGTATCTCGGCCGGTCTATGCGGCCTATGCGTACTGATCACCAGCTAGTTCGAGCAACACTGGCCCGTGTACCATCGCCGCCGCCTGAGCGCCGTTCCCTTCCCCCCCCCCCCCCCCCCCCACTTCCCCTCCTCGGCGAATCACAGGCCACTCCGTCACAGCAAAATGGCGCACACCGACGCACATGCATATGAATCATTAATTGTGTTCTATTAACATTTCGCCACCTGCTAATACTAAGGAGATATGCCCGCTCTCATTAACTGTGGAAAGTCTCTCTTCTATAAACACCTACGAACACTAATTATCTTGTTAGGTCTACGGATGATTTTGATAGGCTTTAATTATCAACACTAATATAAATATTTCAATCGAAGTAAATTTATCGGGTGTTTCAAAAGGTATGTTACGTTTTGTTCGCATTGACAGATGACTGGTGTTTGAGAACTGTCTCTTCTTTTCATACCCATCGCAAGCTGCTGAACCATTGTCGAAGGATTAGTGTTCGAGGCAAAAAATATCATCCCCTTCAAACCTGTTCAGATGGGTTTTATGCATGTTCACTATTAAAAACCATTTTGTATCAATTATTTCTATTCGTTCGATAATAGTTCAACGAACATTATACTATATAAATATGATTACATTGGATAAGATTGTAGGATTTTGCAACCCGTAAAATAATATTAATCTAGACGAGTTTTGTAAAATTTCATCACATTTAATTCCACAATATCTTCACGTTTCGTCGTATATCTATGGACATAATTCGTAATCGTAAATCCTTCGAAAATATACGCTACACAAACAACGAAACGTCAAAGGGATTAAACTGTGTTTTATTACTAATTTTGATTTTGACTTCATAAACAAGTCGGTGTCAAATTCCTAAGCTAATGTGTTTTGTTAATATTTGTGCAGCTTGGAGACTGAGCGAACATCATTTTGGTGAGCGTGCAATAGGGAGGGACTCCATGGCTGTGCTGTGGTGAGTAATGCGATCAAGAGATGAGAGATGTGAGGATACTAAGACGTGGTAGGCACTATACATACAATTCTCTACTATTCATTAGTGTTAAACATAAATATTCTTGTGTAGGCCTGACTAGATTTTTTTTTTTATTGATTTTGGAAACTATGAATGTTAAAATCGAAATCAAGCCGAATCAATGAAGATTGAAAAATGATGTTGGAACGACCACGAAGTTTTCTTGAGACAGGTGTTACTGTTGAAAAATCTAACCAAAAAAAGTCGTTTTAATTCTTATGGTGTCTGATTAAATAATAATTATTGTTATTATTTTTTTGTCCCCAATATGTAAATTGTAAAGTACATTTTAACACCATACACATGCGAGAACAAGATTACATCGAGGTCCCATAACACACAGTCAAATCGTTTCTATAGTGTGTGCCTGTTGTAGGTATACAATTAAATCATTCAAACACCAAAGGTAGTACGTGTTGTATCATTAACTCCAATATGAATCAAAGATCGTTCTTAAAGTGCACGGTTTTGTGGCCATTACGAAAAACCAATATTACCGTTGTTGTTTGGTAATTCGGTAATTGCGCCAGTAAAAGTGGTAATAGCTTGATACAACTACGAACTTTCAATTGAGATGTGCAACGTAGTATAACGCTGTGATGTATTTACAATAATAATGTTAATTTATTTTTGCCAATTTGTAATTTTCTAAGTATCCGTAAAAATCGTTACTATCTTTTCAACAATCATTGAACTAAAACATGCATAATAAAATTATATAGGCTATACTGTTAGCCACTACCTTATAGTAGTGTAACTTTATTTTAAGTCCTGCGTTTGAACCATAAGGTTGCCTTTCGAGTTTCGACACAGAATAACAGTTACAATTAATTTACATATTTAATACATGTACATTTTAACAATACTAACATTGACAATAAATAATTAAGGGAAACATGAAATGAAGTTTCAATTTTCAATTAAATAATGTATACAATAAATAGATAATAATACTAACAATAACAAGAAAAAACAATAGTTGCTTTAAAAAAAATAAAAGATTTTTGGTGGAGGTGCCGGGTTGATGGACATATCTCCATTGCATGCCCCTGGCACCACCAACATTATTTACAACTCTCCTATATTGCATCTTTATTACACAATTGCAAGCAACTATACAAACATGTTTATGTCTATGTCAAGGGGTATTTAATTTACATCCTAAATAGAATAATATTTGCTTGGTAAGTATAAGGGAATTCTGATCCGAGAAAAAATCACAAAATAATATAGCACTCCCAGAAATGTAGCATTTCACTAATAAGATAGAGAGAGCAAGATATTGATGTATTATTATCCTCGTTCCTCGATAGCTTTGAAAATGGAATATTGTGTTTATTTGTGGCAAATAAACGTTGTATTTGAACTTGGTGTTGTTTGACCCAAAATGTGTGTCGTCCCTAGAATATTCTGCGAACTCGAGCGAATAAGATCACTAGCGTGTTCTCAGAATACTGCACTTATCTGTAAGCTTGCGAGCTTCCTAACACGCACTGCAGGATGCCAGGCCTACAGCTTCGATTACAGATTATAAGGTTCACATATACTTTCCCCCCGAAAATAACGCAATTATGTTTTATCAAACATATTATTTCATTATGAGGACTGACATCAAATGTTTTGATGGTGTAATATTAGAGATAATAAGAGAAATCATGGGATTTCACAATTTTGTATGTTCCACGAATTTTTTATAACCGGTATATTTTGTCAATTTGTACCGGAAAACGGGAAAATTCGCAGGGGACACGGTTCCAAAATATGTCATGTTTTCTCTTTGATAACTTCAAGAAAAACAGTCAAACATTGATCTCACAGAAACACAACTATCTACGTTCAGCGCTGTGCTAGATGTAAACTTAATTGCAGTTTGAAACTATTTTGAAGATGCAATATTTGCCTTATGCCCGATCACAAAAATTTGAAAAAAACATTTTTTGGTGTTCTAATAGTACCAGGTTTCAATTTCATTTACTATATTTTTACATAGTTATTGCATATTTTAGAAAATGAAAAACAAGGTGGAACAGCCTTTAAAGTTGGATATTATTATCACTATGGCAATAAAACAATTATGACAGGCCTGGGGCCCAAAGATACCATCAGATTTTTTTTGATGTTGTTTTTTTTTGGATTCAAGAGATGAAAATGTCCAACAATAATCCACCCAAGGAAAAACTCTTATCTCAATTTTCACTCTTTTTTGTGTCTTGAGAACGATTGTTTCAAAATTTTGCATACACATGCCTGATCGTAATGCCTCTGTCAATGACGTGGATCTTGGAAATTCAAATTTAATTAAATTTTGATTTACTTTTCTCGATAGAATCATTAGATTTTGTTTTAGGAGGGAGCCGTGCATTTGCCTTGAGCAAAACATATTTACGCAGCAAATAAGCATATTTTACTTGATATATGAAACTCTGCATATTATCTTAGTTTGTAAAGAGAGAATGTAAAACCACGCATGTGTTCGTAATATGTTTTATGAATAGCATGAACTTTTTAATTACTGTTTGTCTTGTACACTGTGGTTAGTTAGTTAAGTGTCCCCAATGCAGACACTGAGGAATCAGGAATCAGCCTCAGGGACATAAAAACATGTCACCTAGGAGCCAGACGGTAATTAGGCCTGGGTGGTTCATAAACTCAAAGCATTTGTACCATTTTTTAAACAGCTTTTCTATATTTTATTTCTGCCATTATTATTTTGTGTTGGTGTAGTTGTTTTTCTAAACTTTTTTGATGTTTTTTTTTTGTAAATAAACTCATCACGTGGTATACAACGTACAATATATTATTTTAATGAGTCTTAATAATTATACAATTATGTAGCATCGGGTGTAGTGGTATTAAACAGCAACAGTGTTTACGTGGTTTGTAATACCTTTCTAAACGCCGTTTCGCCGATATATCCGCCAGCATCTTCAGGTACTGACAAGTGCGAGCTCCGACTTCTCCTTCCTCCTCTGTGGACGACTCGACAGTCCTAGACCGGTCCTGTTAATACTTGAAGATGCTGCCGGATATGACGGCGAAACGTCTTTTAGAAAGGCCTCGGACAAAAACTACATCAGAATCCGTCTTCTTCGAAAATCTTCTTCGTTACAGATGTATTATGAATACAGCAAAAGCAAAAGCAAAAGCACAATTAATATTTATTTTTTTAATTAAAAAAAAGCAATTCGCAAAATATAATACTTGGTGCTTATGTAACTAAATATCATTCATCTCATTTTAGTTTTGAAAAAAAATAATAAAAATCCAATTTACACCTTATATGTTTATGATTAAAACATACGCTTACACCATTTTTCTTTGATTGTGTATAAGCCTACATGTTTTTAAATATTTAAAACATATTTCATTGCCCGTGTACGTATAGTATAATTAGCTAATTAGCGATTATTATGGTAGTGAGAAGAATAGCAAATGTTTAAATAGAGTGGACATTTGCTTGGCTATTGAGCAGTTAAAGCATGTTTGCTATAGGATAGCTATACATATGCAGGCCTCTTATTGGTGTTGTGACTTTTGTGTTGTTGTTATACAGAGTTGTGTGTGTGTTGTAATCGCACCAAGTTAAAGTAATTGTATCGTTTTATTATTAGTTTCTGAACTTCGAAAGGGACTTGCTAGAAACAGAGAATACGTATAACAATGTTTTGAGTTTTACTCTGCATTGCGCAGCGATCCCCACCTAAGCAAGGAAACCACACACTACACACACATCGTGTCAAGCAGGGACCTCAGTCTGACCCTCTTTCCTTGTCAGGCCGCCTTAGCTTACTGTTGACGTTATCATTTTTATTTACGTCACAACCATTTCTCTCCCACTTGAAACGGAAATATTGATCATTTATTTTCTGGGGTACTCCCCTAAAACCCCCCAACTTAGGCAGGGAACCCATGAGCTGTATGCTGGATTTTATTTTGCTCGAGTACCCGAGGTCCCGAGACTACGTTTCGTCCCTTTTATTCGCAATTTCAGTCTTACATTATAAGAATGAAATACAATCTTATAAAGTTAAACAAAATAAGGCACTTGAAAATAATAAATGAATTTATGAACATAATATAAGAATCTTATAAAATAATAAATGAATTTATGAACAATAACATTTTAGTCTTCTTCAAGTATACCTCATTTTGTTTAACTTTGATAGTTAATGAAGTAATGATTAAATGAAATGAAGTAAAACGGTCGTCGAAATACTAAATAAGCTTGGAAACAGACATGGATCAAAGAGACATATAACCACATTAAATTCAACGAATTCTTATTGTGGTTTTGATGAATAAGAAAAAGAAATACATCAAATTGGAATCTCAGCAAAATGTCGTATTTTTAGTCCTCATATTATGGGTTTTAATTTAAAAACGAAAATTAAAAAATCGCGTATACATCGCAACAAAAGAAATTCGTTTAATGGACGGTGTATTTTTATTTTCACAAAAACTTCTTTGATTAGTTTACAGACACAATTTCATCTCGTCACATTCATACTACGAACAAATTCTTCTGTGTATTGTTCCGGCACAGCCGCATGTATATAGGTATTTTATGTATGTAATAATAATTATATATTCCACTAAAAAGGGTTACTCTGGGGTTTAGCTGTATGTGAGCGAATGTACAGAAGGGGTGGTTATGTCCCCCCCCCCCCCCTTAATTAACTTCAGGATTTTCACACTCTGCACTTTCGTTTGATAACATTGTTTTTGCATTACCGAAGAATATTGGTTAGATCCCAGTGAAATTTTAAATTTTTTTGGTGGGTATGTAATTTAATGTAATTTAACGAAAATCTCTAGAAATCTTGATTCAAGATTCAAGATTCAATTTATTCATTCGATCGATGCATGGTAACAGATATAACCCCTATTGGAAGAGAGGGAATGAATAATCCTTAATAACTATTTTGTTCATGAATATGATTCACATGATAATGATGGAAAATATGAATACTAATAAGTAAAAGTGGAATTTGAAAATAAGCTTAGTTACTAATGATATAATGATATTGATATATATTATTTTACTATAGTATAACTGGAGAAGAGAATTGTTCAATGAGGTTATTTACATTGGTGCAAGATAATGGTACTGATGAAAGTAAGAGACATGATATGGAGGCATATAACTAAAAAATAGTGACCATATGTTACAATGTTAGTTAACCCTTTGAAACAGAACTTTGAAACAGGTGATATATCATTGCTGACTTTAGCTAGAATAATTGTTTATGATTTATTATTTATAATTGTTTATTATTTCCATGGAGAGGTAACCATGTAGCTCGTGGGTTGGGGTTCACACTACCCAGAGCTAGGGACTGAAGAGTGGCAGGTTGATATACTGGTGTATGAAGAAAACTATTAAAGGGATATTCACCCACTAAACTAAAAAAATATATTTCATTCGGGCTAACTAGTTATTAAGAAATTAACAGAAAAATTATTAGGTCCACCGTGACCGGGAAAAAAATGATCGAAGTTGGTATTTTTCGAGCTAGGACCATGGGACAATCTTTATGCCCCGTGACCATGGACGATTATGATCCAAAAAAATATTGGACATTATTGACGTATCTACAGCCTTTTTTGTAAATCCTCCATAATCTATATATAGGTTTTGTTATTTGGGCAAGTGGTTCAACCAAAATATGCTGATTACCAAGAAGGGTTGTGGTTTTGAAATGCTTATTTTTGCGTGTTTGAGTGTATATATGGTCATAGTTTCAAGACACGATGTTATAAAGGGTCAGTTTAGATTGATATGGTGCTCTAGTATCTATGTGGAACAAAACAGAAGCAGGTTAATGCCGATTTAAGAAATTTCACAAAACGCCCATTTTCGCAAATTACTGGATCAAAAAATTGAAAAAATTCGTGTAAAATCACAGTTACAAGATATACAATACATAATAAACAATGTACATAAACGGTCATTTAAGTGTAGTATTATGCTATTGATTATGTGGTAAAAAATATATTTTAGGGTAATAGCCCCTTTAATAAGTTGATCCTCTCTATGAAACTTTCTTTGATCGTGAAATATCACTCGCTTTTGGGTTAATATACCGAAAGTTGATTCGGCAATGCAATTATACACAGTCTCCTTCTCTGCCCCCCCCCCCCCCCCCCCCACCCCAGTTGGTCCTTACACAAAGCTAAACTAAAAGTGACTCAATTGAAATCTCCTCGAAATTACACTTTTAAAATCACTGCATTTTTTCTGAGAATATAATATTTCAACTTAAATATAGCAAGGGTCGAGTCGTAACCTCCAATATTCCCCTACCTAACATACAAGACTACCCCCCCCCAACTCCCGAACCACCCCTCCCTTCCCCTACCTCTCGTATTATTCTTAGTATTTCATTTCGTCTAAGTTTTGATTGTGTATTATCTTATCGCCCCGAGGCTCTGTAAGTTTTAAACGCAAACCTTGCTTAACCATCTTCCACATTATAGATATAATATACAATCAAATTGATTTGTTTTTCCTAGGTAAGAATCATCAAAGCTTCTAATCTCTGGTATCACGCTGATATCTGGCTTGCTTAAAATCATCTACGCGAAATGAACTAAATATTTCTCTGGGAATTGGTGTTATCAATAATACTAGGAAGCTTCTCAAACGCTTTTTCAGGCGCGTTGTTGGACGAGCGTAATTTTTTTAAACGGAAAAAGCCTAAAATTGTGATTTTCAAGAGAAATTATTTTTCGATTGCGCTCAAATTTCACACCAAAATATTAATTCATAAAATTAAGGTTCTGTGAAAATATAATTACAATCGGATAAAGCATGTAGGTGTTATAAGTCGAAGAATTGTTTTTAAAAATCGTAAAATTGCGATTTTAATGATAAATAATTTTTTGATTGACCTCAAAACCGTGGCAGTTCTAAGTTCAAAGATTTCAAAGACCTCCAGAAAATGTCATGGCAATTGGAATATCGGTTTAGCCGGAATCGTGTTAACAAACAGACAAAAATACAAAAAGAGAGGGGAAAAAATATTCCTGTTTTTTTCTCCAGTGTAGTACTAGGAAAACGCTTAAGTCCCGCCGCGTTGTTGGATGAGCGTAATTGGTGCATTGAGCTGCCATGTGTTATGAGGATTTTCTGTTGTTCTGTGACAAAATTATTACAAAGTCGAATAATTTTTTTAAATTAAATTAAATTAAATAAAAAATTGACTTTATTTTTTAATTTTTTTTATGAATCGTAATTTTAAAAAAGGAAAAAATCGTAAAATTGCGATTTTCATAAAAAATAATTATTCGATTGCGCTCAAATTTTACAAGAATATATTAATTCATAAAATTAAGGTTCTGTGAAAAATTCATTACAATAGGATAAAGCATGTAGGTGTTATAAGTCAAAGACTTGATTAAAAAAAGAAAAAACATGTAAAATTTCGATTTTCATGAGAAATAATTTTTCGATTGCGCTCAAATTTCACACGAATCTCTTAATTCATAAAATAAAGGTTTTGTGAAATAATCATTAAAATCGAATTAAGCATGTAGGTGTTATAAGTCGAAGAAATATTTTAAAAATTGAAAAATTCGTAAAATGGCGATTTTCATGGGAAATAATTTTCCGATTGCGCTCAAAAACGTGGCAGTTCTAAGTTTAGAGATTTCGAAGGTCTCCATAAAATTTCATCGCAATCGGAGTATCGGTTTAGCCGGAATCGTGTTAACAAACAGACAAAAATACAGAAAGAAAGAGAGAGAGAAAAAAAAAAACATTCCGGATTTTTTTCTCCAGTGTAGTGAAATGGAATCTTCGCTTCGCTCGCTTCGCTCATCCAAAAATGGAATCTTCGCTACGCTCATCCAAAAAGTCTTATTCCGTAATGATGCCCTTAGAGTTTTACCCCGACAAACTTTAGGTGACATACTAGGCTATTAGTGTTTAGGGCAGTTGTTTCAGAGGACTCAATCCTGGCGTTCGACTAAGAGAAACCTCGAAAACTTTCAGTCAGGATTGCCGGTGGTGGGATTCGAATCCGTGACCACCCGAGTCAGTTGAGCCACCACTGTCGGCTAACATCAATAAGTAGGGTTTTCATTAAACCAATTTTATTTCAATTGTTTTTCATTAATAAGTATACTAACAATTATTCAAGTATATACACGCATAGATACAAGCTTCAAAACGCAGGGGTGTTGTTTGAACTTTGGAGGAAACACTTGTACAGATATTTTGTAAAAGAAAAAACAATAATTTTGTTAGTTAACGAATAATTAATTGATTTGCCCAAAAATGCCAGGAATTTTTTTGAAAAATTATATGCACTGTAGCTTAGTTTAAAATAGGTTGCCATTTAACAATGCCCTAAAATAGCTTGAAACAAATCGCCATTTTATTTTTAGTCTATATTAGCCTATTATATCTTGACTTTAGGTCAATATGTGTCCAACTAAAAAAAGTGTTTAGGGCACTTATTTGTTCTAATCTATATTTAATTTAAATTAGCATCCTTATGAAAATGTTATTTGTACTTCCGCCACACAAACTGTCTGTTGTTCTGGCCAGCTCTGCCATACTGGACGAATCTCCGCCATTCTAGTAGCCACTCATAGGAACACACACACAGACGGTCTCCCCCTCACCCCTCTCGACGTCGACCCCAGCGTAGTAATATGACGTCACAAATACGCCTACTTCACTCGGATTAGCCGGAGGGGGTGGGGGCGGGGGGCATCACCCATGTGGGGAAAAGAACATTACGGAAAAGCAATATTTGCAATTGAAGCTGCGATTGCTCGTCGACGGTGAACTCATGCATGGAATGTTCATTAATAAACGCCGACATCACTGTTAATGTTCTGAACTTTAAAATTAAGTTAACTTGTATCGCAATTATAATTGTGGCTTGTGTAGTTGTATCTAAAATCCTTATTCTAGGTCGAAATGGCAAGGTTTCTAAAGAAAAAGCTTTATTGTGAAAATAAGGGATTTTGAATATGATTCCAATTTTTATGGCATTCAGTGGCGAAATACTGTCGACTTTTTTGGGAAGGGAATAGACCTTATTTTGTCAATAAATAATCGTACATAATTAAACCATATTCAATTTTGTTAGTAAAACCAACTATTTGATTTAATATTGTTTATTGCGGGCTCAACGGGCATCCGGTCTCTACGTGACAGAAAACCAGCCTTGCTGATCAAAAACCGGCCGGTTTCCAACATCGGTCGTTCACTCGCTGAACTCATGTCGGGCAAACCGCTCTGTGTTCTAAAGCCGGAGTATAACTTTTCAGAGTGTGGAAATATCGGAAGCAAACTACCGCGATGATGTTGCTGACAAATGTCAAGTTTCTAATTACCCCCCCCCCCCCCCAACCACCCCCATGTCACCAGCAGCGCATGGGGACGAATCAGCTTCGTCTCTCGTGGTGGACATTTGACCCCCACCCCCACCCTACACACATACCACCCAAATCCAACTCGAAACAATGGCAATTCATTTCAGATATTAATAATCATTTAAAACATCCGTTGCTCAGTTTGATTGAAAATCACGCAGAATATGTGTGTGCAAAAGAAAACCCAGTTGGATCTTAAAATCAGAATTATACATTTTGAAATAACCATACTAAAAAATCGAAAGTTCGACAGAAACATCTCTATGGAAATATATGTATTTCAGATATAGCTTAAGTGTAAAGCCCGATCTGGGAGGTCTCGAGTTCGACAAACACAAATACACCGACAATCCCGACTGAAGATAGCTATAGACATTGAGCCCTAGCTTCATCTGAAGAGGGCCATGTTGGGGGGTGAGACTCGACGCTGAATCCGCGTGGTTTGGTTGATTTCCGTGCTGTATTCCGACAATCGGCAGACTCTACGAATCTTTCGATTCCGTCTGCTATTTAGCTGTCGGAAACACTTCCGGCGGTTGAAAATTTGTAAACAACAAAACCCTCCATTTTTATTTCGATATAACATAGCATCATATTTTGCTTAAATACCGGGATATTCCTTGATTTGTTGGTCCACAGTACACTACTTTGAAACTTTATAAATTGTTTAATTGTTGCACAATATTTTGTTTTCATTATTATTTAGTTATAAAGTAATAATTAACAATCATACCTCAAAGTTGACGTTGTTCGCGTTCACAAGATAAAAAGACAAAACACGGCTGCACAGAAACTCACTGCCTTATAAATATGCAGCTTGCTGGTTTCTTCTACATAAGCATGGCGGTGGACACTAATAATTTTATAACGAATCTTCCGATTGGAAGCAATGGTTAAATCCTTGCCACAGACGCAAGTCACGGAATGATTCCGAAAATCGGAAACGAAACTCGAGTCTACCAAATGTCGGAAATGTTTCTTTATGGACGGAATCAGATAATTCAAAACCACGTGGAAGTCGAGTCCAGTCGAGTCTCACCCCCTGGACAGGTTTCCCACGAGGAATTATAATTTATAAAATATAAAATAACAATAATAAATAAAATATATATTAAAAAAATCAAAATGTAAGTGCACGGTATATAAATTGTCAGGAGTGATTGTCGTGTGTCTGGGGTGCAGATTCCCCCATTAACTTCTCAGTTCTCAGCCTAGCTCTGCTACATTAAGAGTAAAGCAAATTCTCATCGAAGTATATTTAATTGGCTTAAGATAATCCCTAAGGATTAATTAACCTTGGTATATCCCCCCCCCCCCCATCACAGAATCGAGCCTGTGACTTCGCTAATCAAGTAGAATGAGTGGCTACCTCTGATAAGAGTTTCGAATATGATCTCAGTAATGAATTCTCTATACTTGTGACGTAGAGAAGGATCAGACTTTACGATTTACTATCGATTAGTAACAATTCACGAACTTCATTGGATGAAATTTTTAATTTTTAATTTTCAAGTTATATATTTCCCTACCAGCACGGGTATAGAAATACTAGAAAGAGGGAGCGAAGCTACTATATCAGAAGATCGTCGAAGAAGAGTACGGAAACAAAATATGTCACCTTGGATGATAGTTTTGGTGGAGGTGCCGGGTTGTTAAGACAAATCTTATGTTCCTCGCAACCTTGCTTGTTCTAGCATTCAGTAATGGGGGACGTGCCAAGAACATAAAGTTTAAAACTTTCTGGGGGGCTAGCCAGTCACCCTACGTCCCCCTCTCAGGGTCACCAAAAACATTCTGTGGCATTCTTGTTGAAAGGCAATGACAAAAAAAACACGTGTCAAACGGACGGGCGAACAGAAAAGTGATGTTTACATAGAAGCTTCGCTCCCTTGTACAAAACCTATTTGAAGATATTTAAATTTTATTTCTTTAAAAAAAAAAAAAAAATTTCACAAAGTTTTTCTTCGTTGTACATTTTTGCAATTTTATTGCAATGTTCTTATTTAAATTGTATTCAAATTTAAATGTGTCTTAATTTAAATTTATTTGAAATATATAATTAGGTACTGTGGTAGGGTCGAATCAATGAATATAAGTTGTGAAATGTATTAATTACGGATGGATATACTCCGGTTCATTTGAAGTTTAAAGCCACCCACGGACAACTGTGATACCATTGAGTATGGTGACACCCACCACCTACATAGATTTGAAATGCGACTAATATCGATATTTCAACTCGTCGGACTACATGAGGTCGACTTGACCATCAAGAAGAGACAGCATGAGATTACACACAATGTCGTGGTCGCTGTCAGTGAGAGAGCTGTTGTCCCTCTGCCCAACGAGGGCCCCATGCAACTATGACGCAATCAATACGGTTCTTGGTGACCAGTAGCAACCCCTCGAGCCCAGGGCCCACCCTCCGAGTTACCGACACCTTGGTAATCACCCTCTCATTACTACCAGCTTGCCGAGCTCTAATGACGAGAGTAACGACCATTACTTACTTCTCAACATTTAATTATTATTACTGGATTTAATGTTTAGATCTATTTGTTATGACAGCATTAATATGTACCCTCTCGCTTAGCCCCGTCCGTTGATAACATTTCCGTCATAAGTGTTTCTTTGAACTTGTTTCTCTGAAAAGAAAATATCTTTGTAACACTTTTTAATTCCTCGATTTGTTTAGTCGGGAAACACTCCCGTAGGTGTAATTGTTATTATTTACTACAATTCAGAAATCAAAAAAGTCCGCCCCAACCGGGCATTATTGTATGTACGTATTCATTCAGATTCAGATAACTTAACTTTGGCCTTCATCAGACTTCTAGTTAGTTATCGCGCCAGGTCCAGGGTAGATGGCAGTGCTTCGAGTACAATGACGTTAAATTCAATTCAATAGAATTTCTTTATATATGAGATAAAACAGTTTGGATAAAAACCCACATTTGAGAAATGTTAAAAATATTTTTTTTTTTAAATCTAATAAACGAATTTATTCGTCTATATTCCTGCATGTACATGTACATGCCGGGATTGGAACCGGAACCGTTTGAAACCGTTTCATATTGTAGAACCGGAACCGAACCGTTATATACTTAGTACCAGTACGTGTGGTTTGTTTGTATGCAATTGGTTATTTTTTCCATTTGATATTGTAATTATTTTATTTTTATGACTTAATTTAAATTTTTAACCTTAAATGTCCAAAAGTCAAAATTTGTAGATTTACAACTTCCCACGACTTTGCACAAAATATTATTTTAAAGAACCGGAACCAGAACCGTTAAGAACCGTTAAGAACCGGTTCTTATGGAACCTTTATACATTAGGAACCGGAACCGGAACCGTTATAAAATTTGGAAGTGGAACCAGAACCGGAACCGGAACCGTTATGAATAAAGGTTCCAATCCCTGTGCATGTGTTTTTAAATTATTGCCGTTATTATGAATAAATAATAAATAAATAAATGACCAAACGCGACGTTCGGTTTTCATGTGTGGTTGTTATGTTGATAAACATAACCCTTCCACAAGGATGGTTTTGGTGATCCTGGGGGTATAAAGAAGAGGGGGAGGAGGAAGGTGGTTATAACCCCACAGAAAGTTACAAGGTGCGAGTACAAGCCAGATACAATATTGTTGTTGGAGGTGCCGGGTAGAAAGAGGGCTACACAAATTTAAATCTTTGTTTTATCCCACTTTTACCTTGCACCTCCACCAACAATGATATTTCAACGGTGGAAAGAAACGTGTTTTTTAATTTTGTTTTTGTTCTTCTACTTACAATCTGTTGATTAAATAGCTTCGCTGCCTCTGTCTGGTACTTTCGTACGCGCGTTTGCGTTAGGGGCAGAGAAATATATCTGGATACAAAGACCTCGCAACAAACTAGGCTGAAAACTCTAAGACTCCACTCCACAGTTGACACTTGACAGGCTACTACGTCGTTTAATTTAAGATTTAGCAATATAAACGACAAGCATCACTATTGGTGCGGAACTGATATACAGCAAGTTTGCATTTTCAGCATTCATTCTGTACTATTTATCTTTGAAATATATTTTTGTATTTACTGGGTAGATTATAAAACAAATGATAATTAATAATTACTTTGTGGATTTCAATCAACGATTTGTTTGCACAGTATAAAATGTTTGTTTATTTTAACAAAATACACGTACGCATGTAAATATAATTGTAGCCTTGTGATTGCGGACATATTGAGGCGTATGCGTATGCCTACGCTTATCAAAAACTTGAAATAGTTAACTATGGAACGTATTCAAGTGAATTTTCAATGAAACGTTGTTATTTTTATTTGAGCAGAAATACAACTTACAAATTCCTGGAAATAAAAAGAATCTAGGTCAGGTTTGTTTAAACCTACTATCTTTTTTTTTATAAGAGGTGATTTTTTTTAGCTGTATTCAGTTTCTAAAACTTCACACACTGAGGGTGAGATGGGAAGGAAGATTTCTTATATAAAAAACGTAACAAAAAATATGCTAGTAATATTGCACCAAGAAGACAAAATGCGATCGTGTTAAATTTGAGAAAAGGTTCGATTGTGATTTTCATTCATTTCCAGGGACTACGTTCTACTTTCCGTGTAGACTTCCAATAGTAAGATTACGATACCTGTCCTGCATTCTCCGTGTAGCAGTATCGTCCATGCATTCATGTAAAATACGTGTGACCATCCACGTTTAAATGTTAATTATGAACGTTGTCGTATAATATTAGTTTTAAATAATTAAAAATTAAAATATTTCCCCCTTTCCTCTTTTTACGAAATTAAAACAAAGCAAACAATAAATTTCCGAAATGAATATACATTTGTTTGCAATGTTTATTAATTTATTATTTTAGCCCGTATCTGAACGCCCTGTTCAATGCATGCACAGTTCTCATGAGCACTACACGAATAGAGATGTGTGCACGTTATTCTGTTCATGCGGGGCGTCGTAGGGTGTCCGATCAGAAGAAGGGTTATAATAAATACTAAATAGCACTATGTACTATGTGGCAAGGATTTGTAAACTGGATTTTCAAAATTTTATAAATTATCGACAAAAGCACTGTAAAAACTAGTAAAATATCACTAATTGCAATGTTAGTAATCAACATTTTTCTGGGGCTGCGACTCAGACCCGCCATTGTACGAGGTTGTGTTCTTTTCCCGAAATGATAATTTTGTGGTCAATACCCGAATCAAAATCCTGGCTACGCCCCTAACTCCGTTACATCAAGACTACCTACAAGTTCCTAAGTTTGTATTTAGACTCAAAACACCTGTTCATGCAAGATCTTTATTGATCGTAGTTATAATAAGAAAAAACATTTTTTATGTTCCAAATAAAGGTATGGTTACATCAGTAAAAATATATGTTAAAATGGCCCGTGGGAATCTGGGCAGGGACAAATGCATGCCCCTTTTCAGTTATCTGTGCTGTCTATGTACATCGGAGTAAGGGTATATAGTTAAGTGAAGGGAATGTATAAGAAGTGTAAGGACTTTGAGTCGGACTGAGGATTACCGGTGACGAATATCGAACCTTGTGTCTTCCGTATCAGAGTCTCACGCGTTCACGCTTCGCGCTTTGGAAGAACTCTATTGGATGAGCGTAGCGAGCGAAGCAAAGATTCCATTTCACTACACTGGAGAGAAAAATCCGGCATGTTTTTTCCCCCTTTTTTTGTATTTTTGTGTGTCTGTTAACACGATTCCGGCTAAACCGATACTCCAATTGCGATGAAATTTTCTGGAGGCCTTCGAAATCTCTGAACTTAGAACTGTTACGTTTTTGAGCGCAATCGGAAAATTATTTCTTATGATTATGTTTTTTTTCTTTTTTAAAACAGTTCTTTGACTTATAACACCTACATGCTTTATCCTATTGTAATGAATTTTTCACAGAACCTTAATTTTGTGAATTAATATATTCGTGTTAAATTTGAGTGCAATCGAATAATTATTTCTTATGAAAATTGCAATTTTACGATTTTTTCTTTATAAAAATTACGATTCATTAAAAAAATTTAAATTTAAGTTAATTTTTTATTTTATTTAAATTAATTTAAAAAAAATTCGACATAGTAATGATTTTTTTACAGAACAACAGAAAATCCACATTACACAATTATGGCAGCTCAATGCACCAATTACGCTCATCCAACAACGCGCCTGAAAAAGCGTTTGCGAAGCTTCCTAGTTTTAAATTTAAAACAAAGTTCTGCGTTCTCAAGAAAATTGCCTGTCTGCCACAAAACAACAGTAACATTTTCATTTTCAAACCCGCATGCAGGCCTAGATCGCTGGTCTTCTTGTTCAACGTGACTCACTCACCGACAGACGGACGGACAGAAATGTAATGCACTAATGCTCGCTTGTTACTTGAATCAATAAATTTCAAAATCCATTCACATTTGAAGTCATCGTTTGCTATTTTGTCTTGCGCTAACGATTATTCTAACTAAACTGCCTATACCATGCTTTCATTTGCATCCTACATTAAAAGAAATTAAAAGTGAGTAGTGTTGGTTATTGCTAACCTGTACATTATTATTATTAATTTGATTTTACTGTGTAGTGGTAGTGTAGACTGTAATGTGTTAGTGTACGTGAGTCCACCCAGGAGTAACACTACGCTTTCTAGTCCCAGTCTAAACACGAATTATGTAAGTTGGCAAACGACAAACAATAACAGCAAATATTGTTGATTGTATTATACGATTGAAGAATATGTTTCCTTCGGTTGATTTGAGTGAAACAAAAATATATTTATCAGTCTATCAGGACTGGTGACTGATGGCAAGTGTAATGCAATGAACCAGTCGGAATGATTTCGTAAATTTCTGGATAGTATTAAATATTAAATATTGTAATAACAACTGTTATAAAACAAGCTCATTCTCATCTTGCATAGTTTGATTATGCTTGTAAAATGTCAATACGATGAAGGAAACACCACTTGGCATGCTGTGCCGGGCTTCGAACCTAGGACGCCTGCAGCAACACCAGTATACTTAGTCATAGACGTCAGTCTCTAGGACGATTTAAATTTAAATTTTTATCGTGGGAAACCTGTTTTTGGGTGCAATTAGCCCCTCTTCAGGTGAACTAGGTATGTGCGGATAGGAAATTGTGAAGGGATGTCCGAGGGCTATTTAAGAGGACTCAAACCGAGGAAAACCTCAGGAAAAACCTTCAGTCAGGATTGCCGGTCTCGACGGGATTCGAATCCGGGACCTCCCGGAGCACTGTCGGTCTAGGACGATTGGATTAGCATTAGAAAGGGTTTACAAACATTATACTGATTCTATATTACATAAAAAACTATGGTTCAAAATGTTTGTGCCAAGATTGATTAACATTTATAAAGAACGCAATTCTGAGATGAGGGCGATATCTGATTGGTTAATATTGTTTTTAGAAATAGGGAGCGAAGCTATTTCAGGGGATCCCTAGACCTAAATATGGTTTCTAAAGAATCCAGTAAAGGACGTAAGAAATGTAACAGAATGAAAGAGGGACTGGATAAAATAACAGATATTTTTTGAAATTTTTTGAATGGGACATAACCTCAGAATCAACAATTATATTCAAGTTGACCGAATCAATTCATCTAGTTCAAAATTAAATTTTTAGCATTGATTTTTTAGTGTATTGTTTCTTCGCACCTCTATCCACAACCTAATTATAAGGAAAAATGGTCTTCTATCTATAGTTTCTTGCGTTGCACAATTGTTTTCGCCTGCTGGTACATTTTCAAATTGTGTACCGTCAAACGAAAAACATCGCGGACCGCAAGGCACTATAGAAAACAATATCCCCTTATAATTAGTTTGTAGATAAAGGTGTTAAGAAATATACACAAAAAACCGCCGCTAAAAATTTAATTTTGCACTAGATGACAATTGATGTGGGCAATTTGAATTGTTGATTCTGAGGTTATGTCCCATCCAAAATAATATGTTATTTTATCCAGTCCCTTTTTCATTTTGCAAACTTTTCATAGGTCCCTTACTGTATGTTCTTTGGAAATCATATATAATATAATATAGGTCTAGGGATTCCCCTAAATCAACAGAATTTCGAAGATGAACACACAACATTGTATCGTACATCGATATCCTGGGTGGAGGTGCCGGAAATAAAAATGCTAGCGATGCCCCTTGACCCCAAGGGGTAATCCAAACATTATGTATCATGCTTATTGAAGGGCAATCGGCAAAGAACCGCATTCCAATCGGAGGGATTTTTTGTGCTCAAATCAATCAAATAAGTTGGCGAGATCTAGCGAAAGAAATGTGATTAGTTTTGAAGCTAGCTCCCATATAAGCATCACTTCTGCCCGTCTGTACGTCTGTGAGTGTGTCTTTTTAAGAACCCGGCACCTCCACCAAAACATCAACGAATTATTTTATACATTTATTCTTCTTTGACGAACTGTTGATTAAGTTTAGTTTAGCTACAGTTTTTCTCGTACCCGCGTGCTTTATGTATTTAACACAAGATGTGGTAGATTTCAACTTTCAAGTCAACCACTTGTAGGGAGGGGGGGTGATTTCAATAGCCACATTTCTAGTGCTCATTTCTGACTTGGCTTCGTAGGGGTGCATGGTTACATTCAAAGGTTGAATGGCTATATAGCCTGTTATAAGCTGACACCCAAGAACTATTTAGCTTTTGCTTTTCGTGGGAAACCTGCTAAGGGTGCAAAGTTTGTACAATTGTGAAAGGATGTCCGACAATAACGTCCGTGGAAAACCTCGGGAAAACCTTCAGTCAGGATTGCCGGTCTCGACGGGATTTGAACCCGGGTCAGAGTCGCGCGCTTATAAGAGAGTAGGACATGGTTTTAGGCAAATTGCTGTTCGCTCGGCCGACTGACATCACAAGTATTTGAAATTTTGAACGTAAGTCAAGAATGTAGAAATCTGCAGTTACACATTTTCAAATTTTGTTTTAAAATAAATTATAAAAAATAAATTATTTATCACGAATTTTGATTTTGTTAAAAATTCCAAAATTGACTATATTCGTGATTTTTTTCTGGCTTATTAAGACAATTTTTTTTAAAATCTATGACCTCAGGGCTGTCTATGTATGCTTTATTGCCAACTTTGCAAAGTTTCATATACGTCGGTTGCATCTTGGTCGAGCGAATAGCTATTTGCTAACAGCCAAATGTGCCCCATTCCCTCTTAACACTCGAGCCATCACTGTCAATTCTCCTTTATATAAATGTTATGCGCGGATTTCCCATCAGTTGAAGAAATCTAATTTATGATAACAAAAACGAGTCTTCTTTGTTTTATCATTTATATATTTGGTAATTTAATTTTGCTGAAATTAATCTTTTGAGGGTAAACTCTTATTGTATAAGAGTAAGACAACCCTTTGTTGTGGGAACCTGAAACGCTGCGAACGACAACCCCTAAAGAAGAATCTGGTGTATCGGATATAATTAATGTTTAATTGCAAGGGAAGGGGAAATTAATTCATTTGAGACAAGAATCCTTGACGTTAAACAGGCAATACCCTACTTTGATCTGGATACCATTGGTTAATTTATTTTATATCAACTTTATTCGCCATGACAAGATGTGCTCTTTTAGTTGCTGTCGTAAGCTCGGGCGATATTGGAATTATATTTTCAAGATGTTATTATGAAATTTAATAATTATTGAGAAGGGGCTCATCAAACGTCCTGAAGATCTAGAATATGGTCGTGGACAGCTTAATGTAACGTTAACTCTTGTAGCCCTTTATACATTCTAATAACATAATATATTTCCTTCAATCGACTACCTGAACTCAAACTGTATCCACGAGTCATGGGCAGCAGGGTGTAACCCTTGCATTCTGCATAGTGCATACCAATCTGCAAACCCAACTGTTTGCATGGAATATCAAATAAATTATATCATAATAGGGTACTGTACTTAATATATGACACTTTCGCAAAAGATCATATTTAGTTAAAATGTTTTACATTTTTTTCCGTCAGAAAATTATTATATTATCATTAAATATTAATATACTATGATTTGCTTTAAAATTGCATTTTACATAATTATGTTTCTCGATTTTGTAAATACTTTCTTAAATTTATAAATGCCTACTCGACAAAAAAGCCACTGCAATATTATTTTAGTTTACGATTTTAATTTTGATATATTTATTATAGCTTATTACAAAATAGTTTGAAATGTTGTGTTTAACACATTTTAAGACAGTTAATTTAATTGATGAGATTTGCAACTTGGATAACTTGTTAAAATTTGTAGTTATCCTCACTTACTTTTCACGATAGTGTCTTCGTGTTGACTTATCAGAGTACTTGCAGAGTACATGCAGGGTACTTGCAGATTACTTGCAGGGTACTTGTAACTTACGGTAAAGTAAAGATAATCTACTTTTATTGACTATGGTTGTTGCCATATATATTTTTTAAATACGGCTATCTTCAATGTGTACAAGTTAGGGTTGAACAACGGTGGGAACTGCTGGTCTGGCTCTAGAATACATCGCGTCTCTCACCTCGTCCTACGTCTCCACCAAACGTTTTAGCATTGTTACATCTCATCTCCGTACAAAGCAAAGCACCCCAATGAAGATTCAATTCAACTTTCCCTAAATCCTACCGAAAAAACCTTTTTACCAATCCAACCATCTTTTTGTTTACTTGATTTCCTGTGTCACCTTCTGACTGAGCAAACTGCGCGCGGCTGTCTTAAGTAACGGCCTTATCGCGGGGCGGTGTGACCCTACGCGCGAGGGGAAGGTACTAGACCCTGGGAACCCTCGCTCAAATGAACTTGGACAATATCTGTAGAGGGTTCTCACTTTTTATGTTAGGAAAGGAAGGGTATACAGATGCTGGGGTGATTCGAACGCGCATTCGTTCGGCTTTTTTATTATTTAAAACAAGTAAGGTCTACGTATGCTGCAGCGCTGCAACAGCTCTGTGCCCAGGTGGTGAATGCTTTCATGCTCTGCTCTTGCGCAACCTTTCTTCTAGTGAACAAAGATCGCAATCAGTTATAATGGGTTACGCGAATCTATCGCAACGCTGAACGCCCTTCCCTCGATCACACCTGCCTCTAAAGCGCGGAAACCCGTATTAAATTCCGCGCCTACCCCTTACCAGCCGGCGTGCTGCAAGCCACCCTTTCAGAATGCAGAGCAAATGGTAAAAAATATCACGACATTTTAGCTAGTATTTTTTTTTGTTAGTTGCAGAATGGAAAAGTAAATTTTGTCTGTTACTCTTTTCGTCACGCCCCGAAGAAGCAACAATAAAATCACAAAAAACGAGAAATAAATTTGCAATTTCACGTGCGTTGTGTTACGGTAGTCCTGAAATCAGGATTCCATTCTATTCAATACACTGTCAGGATAAATGAATACATTTCTTATTCTAAGCTGCGTCTAAAGTCCATCCATTTGTCAAGTCCTCTTTGCGCGCTTTGTAACGCACGCACTCACGCACTCACGCATCACGCACTTACTCACTCACTCACGCACTCACGCACTCACGCACTTACTCACGCACTCACTCACTCACTCACTCACTTCACTCACTCACTCACTCACTCACTCACCTCACCACTCACCATCCACTCTCACTCAATACTCACTCACTCACTCACTCAACTCACCCCAACCACGCACTTACTCACGCACTCACTCACTCACTCACTTACTCACCACTCACTCACTCACTCACTCACTCACGCACTCACTCACGCACTCACGCACATATACACTCTGGATCAAATGTCGTACTTAATTTCAATCGGGTCTTAAATAACCCACAAAATCATAATCTCGTTCGTAATTATATGAATAACGAGTACTGGATCGGGGTATTAGCACAGAAACGCATTAGCAAAGAAACGCCGTTACACCGAAAATTGTGATTCGGTGTAGCGGTCCATCCGGATGGGCCGTTACACCGAATTTCTTAAGACACATACTGTAATTCGGTCTTAAGACCCACAATGACGTTTTTGCCGAATTTTCTGCGTAACGGCGATTCGGTGCTACGGCGATTCGGTGTAAAGACCCATACTGCTCAGATAGCTTAGAAAAAAATATCAACTCAGTTTTCGTTGCAACGGCGTTTCTGTGCTTATACCCCGACTCACGAGTGTTAACGAATAAAATGTGGATGAGCGCTTTTTCTTTCCACTACAACTATTATGTATTATTTATTATGAAGAGATAATGTGTAGATCAAAACCAACGTATTAAAATATTCTGCTGTAAACCTCGTTAGAATATTATACAGACTTAGAAACTGGAAGATAATCCAGATTAAACAACATTATCTTCATACTTCATTATTGGCATTTTTATACATAAATTGATTTACGGTCCTCAAGCTATAATAATAGCATCACAACTTATTTAGGCCTACTGTAACCAAGAAATTAATTTCTATACCATTTGTATTAGTATATTAATTAAACATGAATTTAGTTTTTGAAAATGATCCATTGAATTACGTAGTCTTACAAAAACTAATTCTTTGCATTTTTGTATAAACGATAACTATTAACTTTGCCAGACAGAATAATTATGTTTCAGTAAAGTCGTTATTGATTCGTGAAATAATTTGACTTGAAACTAACTTAATATGATATTGCTAGAAGTGTGAGTTTCCACAATGGCAGAGTGCAGCTCTGTACTAGATTCAATTAACGTATCGACTAATAGCTTAAACTTCAAGACTCTCGCCCACTTGAGAGTTTCGGACAGAACTTAATTGTGACGTCTGGAACATAATTGAGAAGACCCTGCATAGTATTAACTCTCTCAATCTGTTTGACGATGTGTCTTTTCTTTTGTAAAAGACATAGCCGAGCTCAAATCAAAGCCAAAATGTACATTCGAATTTTAGTTATCTCTAGTGTAATCTCATACTTACTTTTTTATACAGTTACTATGTTCTGTTATAAAGTGAAACATAGAAATAGTAAATAATTGCTCAGTACTTAAATTTTAATAATACCCCATTAGCTTCCTCCTACATTCATTACTTATACTTAATCATTCATTGATTGTTTTTAATCAGACTGGAACATTTCCGTGCTATAGTTAATTAAATTTGTCAAAAAAGTATTCATTAAATTTTAATTTCTTAACCGAATAGCATACGGGTCCGTATATTACTAAGCAGAGTTTCTAGGAGACGAGGCACTTACGGTAACAGCGACTTATAGACTTATATCACTCTCACGTTATCCCTGACTATACGTACGTATACGCACTCACAATGTACTGGTGCTTGATTGACAAAACTTGCATAATATATGCTACAATGATAACTTGGGTTGTGTTGCGAATAACAGCACAAAAAGTATGTGTGGAGAAGTTGATGTGGAGACTATATATTATTATTATTATAGACAGAAGAAAGTTTGAAATAAGCATGGTGGGTGGTATTTATTGAAAGAAATCGCCTACACGTAAAGGTTAAATTGTCGGTACTTACTTGTTTGATGTTGGTGATGAAAGTTGGACTTTGTCTGTACTTTGACAACAATGCTATCCAAGACGTGATGAGTGATGGCGTTAAACTCCAGGTCGTGGAACTATTCCGAAACCAGGATTCAAACCCGGACCTATACGTCTCACCAGACCAACGTCGGCCACTACGTATTGTCTGAAGGAGAATTGCTAAGAGTCGAGGTAGTTTCCGCCATATCTTGCTTGATAGGCCTATACGTACGTCCATGATAAATCTAAATAGAACGTATTTTTATACGCCTACACATGCAGTAACTGTAAGACGCTTCTGTGTGTGTAGTATAGTAATGTATTAATTGTTTGTGAGACGCGCTCTAGTATCGTACGCTAAGGACAGAAACTCCTCATACAAATAAGTATTGCATCAAAGTTGATAGACATTATTTTGTATTCCCTCCTAGCGCGTATATATGACATTTTTGTATCCATTCTTATAACTTGGTAATGTTCTTATAGTAAGCCTTATTTCCACCAAAGACATTTAGTTGCTATTTGCTAATATATACGAGGAAGACGCCTCTGGGCGGATAGAGCTGAACCACTAACTAACTGACTAATAACGACGGTGGTTTGAACGGAACGAGGAGTCAGCTCCCATGTCAGCTCCTTGCTTCACATCGCACGAGTAACAGACTAGCTGTGAAGCGTAGCCAACGACCACACCATAGACATCACAAAACAAAACAACCACTTTGTGATCCGGCTTATTTCAACAGTCTGGGAAATCCAGCCTTCACCAAGAAACGCAAAAACTCCAATCGTTTTCATAAGATGTCGGTCTTAGTTTTCTGCGACATATACTAATATATAAACCACAGCACAAATAAAATTGCAATTTCGTTTGCTTACGTTATAATAACGAATGAAAGCAACGTGAACTGCACTGCACTGTGAGATGTTCCTCTCGCGGTGGCAAAGTTGAGACTTGGGACGGCGTTTCAACCCCTACGAATACGACTAAGAGGGGGCCGCCGTTGCACCCTTTCATCGAAACTGACGGGGGACCTCGTGGAAGGGGT
The DNA here is from genome assembly GCA_024449915.1 of Sweltsa coloradensis. NCBI lineage: Eukaryota > Metazoa > Arthropoda > Insecta > Plecoptera > Chloroperlidae > Sweltsa > Sweltsa coloradensis. The sequence goes on along the minus strand of JAMZAV010000769.1, from coordinate 22,620 downwards.
TGGAGGAGGGAGGAGGGAGGAGTGGAGTTTTTTTATTTGAGTTTGTTCTAGGGGGACGTTTTAAAATTGAAAAATTGAACAATACGATCCCGAGCGAACATTTGCTCCGCAGCAGTTGCTTGCTTGCTACCGCATTAATCACCGTCAACCACAAGACCTAATTAATATGCAGTCAACATGTTATGCCCTACCACAAGATTCGTTAATATTTACCATTTTATTTTTCATCAATATTATTGGCTTATCATTGCAGAACAGCAGAGCGTTATAGAAGCTCGTCCACAGAAGATCGAACCCAGAACCTCTAGTTATGTATACCGCTACTCGCTCACATTGCTTTTATATTAAATGTATAATAATAGCTGTTCAAATTATTGTTGTTGTGTTAATTGTTGGGCACACAATTATCTATCGCACAGCCTCGCGGTTTATGTCATGAAAATCATATAATATTAGGGAAACGCCAAAGTTGTTGTTAGACGAGTGAGTGAGCCATGTGTTGAGTACCGTACCCGTAAACATTCCCATCAAGAGTGGCGAATTACGGCTTTACAGTTGTCGCGCCCATACCAACTAATCTCAAAACCATATCATATATACCTTTATATAAATCAACTTGAATGCAAATTGTTCCCGGGTAATCAACATATGACTCGCTCACTCGTCTAACAACGACTTTGGCGTTTCCCTAGTCTATGGCTAAGGCGCCCTTATACTCAAAATGTGGAATACCTGGGTTCAATCTCCTGGTCGGGAAAGATTTTGTAATTTCTGGGCAGTATTTAAAAAACTATAGAACATATTTGAAATGCATTCAATACTATGGAAAACATAGCCAGTACGAAATACGTGTAAAGATTACAACGTTTACTCAATCTTCCAGCGGAATTTGGTGGTACCTTGAGCGTGCAAGATTCGATACACCTTGGTCACTGCATGCAATTTTCACAGCTTAACAAATAATAATTTTACAATAAAACTTCAAAAACAAAATCATTGCGGATAAATTAAATCCTCTAATTTGCAGCCTATTTTTCAATTTATTATTTATTGTAGGTTTAAATCGCAATGGACATTGCTGATTATGTTAGCAGTTCTCAGTTAACTTGTACTGGATGGCTGTTTAAAATTTCTGCGCGATCTATTCAGCGATTCGGCTGATTTTTATAGTACACACCATGGTGGTATAATATCTTTAGGTGATTCACTGCCGTGAATTTTGTGGTCGCTTAATGCACGCGGTGCAGACGGTCTCCGACAGAATGCGCGTCGTGTCAGGTGGAAGTCACGTGACGTAGAACTTAAAAGATGGCGGCCTTGGGGACCAATCAGACGGCTCGAATTCGAAAATTCGAACGTTCCGCTACCGATCTGAATGCACGGCCTTAAAAAAAAAAAGGTAAAAAGTGTATACACACCGCCATCTATATAGGTATCAAACACTGAGCTCTATATACTTACGTGGTGGGCGCATGCTATACTGTAACCTTGAAGCCTACATGGGCCTAAAGCGATGGGCCTATTATCGACGTCCCTCGATTATATCGCGATTTTAATTGCGATTGCACCGCCGTCTAGATGTAAATCTTAACGTCAAGATGGCGGTCTGTGGCTAGCTTATTTTGAGGTTATGTTGACTAGTCTAGACTTATTATTACAGTTAGTTATTATCAGGGTCACTCAGGATGCCTAGGAATAGTGTGTACTGCAGTGTTACACTAAATAAACTGATAAACACAGGCCAGTGACACAGGTGAACGAATCTATTATGTTTAGTTCTTTTGAATCTGCCGCTGATTAGGGACCTAAGAAAATGGCGGACGGCAAACTTCCGCCAACTTCACATCTCAACATTTGCCCCGTATATATCAGATCTCCACGTAAGTATATAGAGCTCAGTGGTATCAAAGTCGTCAAAGAAGTTTGGGGAAACTTCTTTATCGACTATGATAATACTCTTGTCACGTTGCGATCCTGGCGGCGTCCGTCTGAACTGCGTGCATAAAGCGACCACGAAAATAGCATTGCTGGATACGCAAGTGAAATCACCTAAAGATATATACCACCATGGTACACACAAACTCACCGAATTAAATGTAATACTCAGTCGCTGTGCTCCCTCGTCTAATTATCAATATGAACATATGGATGATCAATGCATTGAGTTGTTCGATGTACAGAAGACATCTGACCGTGTTCGGACAATAATGTGCCTACTATAAAATAGAATAGAATCCATGTTAGCCCAATGTTGAGCTGGGCATGACATCAAAATACATTGGAACACTATAATCGTTGGGTATATGCTCGTGTTGTTTTAATACGACCGTCTGAAGACTAACGGAATGAATCTTAAGGGGTATTCACCCGCTAAACTCACAAAAATATTTAATTCAGTAACTAGTTATGAATTTAGAAATCAACAGAAAATTGATTGGGTCCACCATGACCGGGAAAAAAATTGTCAAACTTGCTATTTTTCTAGCTAGGTCCCATCGGCAAAAATCTCCTAAAGAAATAACATGGGGACGATCTTCATGCCCCGTGACCTTGGAGAATTTTGATCCGAAAAAATACTGGCCATTATTGACGTACTCTACAGCCTTTTCTGTAAATCATCTATATTTTGTTTTGTAATTTGGGCAAGTGGTTCGATCAAAATATGCTGATTACCAAGAAGGGGTGTGATTTTGGAATGCATATTTTTGCATGTTTGAGTGTATATTTGTGCACAGTTTCAAGACACGATGTTATAAAGGGCCATTTTGGATTGGTATGATGCTGTAGTATCTATGTGGAACAAAAAAGGAGCAAGTTAATGATGATTTAAGAAATTTCCCAAAACACCAATTTTCGCAAATTTCATGATAAACATTTTTGAAAAATTCGTGTGAAATCACAGTTACAAGATAAAAAATTTCAAACTATCACTTGAGTGTAGTATTGTGCTATAGATTATGTGGTAAAAAATAATTTTAGGGGTAATAGCCCCTTTAAAGATATTTCCCACTCATTTGGTGTTTCTTCCTACATCGTTCACACGAGTGAGAAATCAATATTCAAGGTGTTACAAATGCATGTCACGTTTTGAATTCAGAGTTTCCATTTAAAAATGTCTTCTCTTTAGTCTTTCCATTCTACATGATTCGGGAGTTAACTCACACGCTTCGCTCGCTCGCTGAAATATTGCGTATATAATACCGTTTCACACGTGCATATTTCATCACGTGTGACAAAAATACAAATATACTGTATTATTGAGTAAACAATTTGTTTGAAGGTAACGTGTGTGGAATTCACCCACAAATAGTGAATCCTATACTGTGGTGTGAAAGTGTGAATACATTTTACCTTAGTTAAAAATCATTTCAACATTATAGCTAAGTATTCGTGAAGGCAATGAACATAAATAAATACTATATAAATCATATTTCAACAAAAAATACTGTCACCAAATCAATATAACAATGCCGTTATATTGCATACTATTTTTTCAGTATACTACTGCGCTAACAATTGAAAAAAACGTTGTTCACAAAAGTATAATATATAATATAGGGGCATTTCATAAGTAATTGATAGCTGTGTATAATACTTCGTGTATAAGATACATAAAAGGTTACATTATAAAAGATTAGTTAGTAGAACTTATAAGTATATTACATATCGTAGTGGCTACTGGTTGCCTTGTATCATAGAAGCTCGTCATTTTAATTTACTTTATAGTATTACTCGCCTCAACCTGTTTTTCACCAATATGCCAAATTGGTTTCTCATCTCAGTCTTTCAACTTAGATTGCATCCATTATGTTGGTTGGATGTTTTAACTTATTTTCAGAGTTTTGGTTTGTGTGGAGCGGAGTTGTTTGTAAAATACTACCGTGTGGTATTCATTGCGCGTCGAATTGGATTGCCGGCACTGACGCATCCAGACGTAGGAGGATTCCCTAGATCCAGACCGAGGGGCGAGGGGGGGATGTGCACACAAGGTCATGTAGCCTATCATTACTGCACTTTTTGCCAGTACAAGTCAAGTCTTATTTTACATAATTTAACAATTCAAAAATTAGTTTTGAACAATTAATAATTGCAAAGTGTGTGCCTGTGTATATGAGAGAGATGGGGGAAGGGGGATTTGACCACACTAGGTATCCCTCTATACTTGCAAGACAATCATTGGCGAATATGATGATGCCAGTTTTTATTTATGTAGTCAATATCATGTTGTCTGTCTGTGATGGTGCTTGGTGAGGGACACATGCTTCTTAACAATCGTACAGGGAGGGCAGAACCATTGGTCAGCGATTTCTTGTAACCTTCGGTGGAGACGAGTGACATTTATCCCTGCCCGTTTAGGAAGGAAATATTGTATTTAGGCTTAGTTTGGTCGCATATGTGTGAGATGCATCTTTCTTGTAAGAGGGGAGGGAAGAGAAACGAAGGGGGAGAGAAACTTCCTGTAGACAACAATATGTCGTTTTCCAGTGCAGACAAATACATCAATTTGTATTTATAGTCCATACCAACTCGGTCACAATAAAATACGATTTCCAGTGGGGTACATTATGATTGTAATTTGATTTAGTCCTCGTTGCTATAAGAGGGATTCAAGTCGCCGCTTATCTCACTGTAAGTAGCCTACATATCCGATCCGAAGGTGCAACATTTCCTCCCTGTAAGTTATGCATTGGAAGGAGTCAACCCTGTAAGTAGATTTACGTTTTTTAGCATTTACATTTAGAATATTTAGCATTAATTTTGACAAATTTAGCATTTTGTAGCAACAATTGGTTTCCTTCCCACAAAACCCCTAAATGTAGGATGTTTCTTTCACTTCTAATGGTAAATGATGAATTATACTAACATGTCAATTTAATATAGTGTCACATTAAGACGCTAGAATACATTGCTAAACTAGTTCTTAATATGCATTAAAAACATTATTTTTAGTGAAATTAGCATTTTGAGTCGTCAAAATTTGCATTTTGTAGCATCAAAAACCTAAAAAAAAACTTTTAAGGCAAAAGAACCACACAAATTCAAAGAATAAATATAACTAGAGGTCGCTGGCGCAACCTCTTGCAGTGCCTTCCCACGCCAGTCCTTTCCGCAGCATGTTCCTATCTGGTAAAATTCTTACTGAAGCTTGTTGTTTCCAAAGAAAGCGGAGTAATTAAACTTAATTTTTCTCAAATGAATTTGAACAAAATATGAATGAAACAAAAACTGTACACCCTCAAAATAACAGTGCGGGAAAATATTATAACTTTGTTAGGAACACTTTATGAAAACAAAAATATGATGCTAGCTGATACGATTACCCAAATAAAACATAATATGTGAATTTATTTCATAACAGGATTAATACATCCTTGGATTACGATTTTTCTCTGTAAATGGCCTCCTCTGCCGTTTACTGTAGGGCGCGATCAATTACAAAGGCATACATATTATAAAAAAATGAACTTGGAATTTTAAACGACAATAAACATTAGCTTTCCAGTACTAAATAAAAATAAATATTGGTGAAAATAACTTATTAAAAATTAATGAAACATTTCTAGAAAAATGCCATACATAAGAGTAAGACATTGTGAAAGCAACAATTGCTTATTTGTATTGTAACTGAGTGCTAAATCACCAGACTAAATTTTGTATAAAGTAATAAATTAAATAAATTGTATTAGGAGTCTACCCACTCAGTTATATAACTGATTTTCAGTGGGGGACAGTAAATCAAAGCGACTAAGCTAACCCTGTAGGCCCCGACGCAATCGACGAGTGAGCGATAACAAGGGGCGGATTGGGCCGCCGGGCAACCGGGCGAATGCCCGGTTGCCGCTTTAACGCTTTTTCAGGCGCGTTGTTGGATGAGCGTATGTTTTTTTAAACGAAAAAAGTGTAAAATTGCGATTTTCATGAGAAATTATTTTTCGGTTGCGTTCAAATTTTACAAAAAAAATATAAATCAAAAAAAATCTTTACAATCGGATGAAGTATGTAGGTAGGTATCATAAGTCGAAAAATGTTTTAAAAATTAAAAAAAATCGTAAAGTTATGATTTTTATAAGAAATAATTTTTTGATTGCACTCAAATTTCACACGAATATTTTAATTCATAAAATTAAGGTTTTGTGAAAAAATCATAACAATCGAATAAAGCATGTAGGTGTTATAACTCGAAGATTTTTTTTAAATCGAAAAAAATAGTAAAATTGCGATTTTAATGATAAAAAAATTTTCGATTGAGCTCAAAAACGTGGCAGTTCTAAGTTCAGAGATTTCGAAGGCCTCCATAAAATTTCATCGCAATTGGAGTATCGGTTTTGCCGGAATCGTGTGGACAAACAGTCGCTTTGATTTACTGTCCCCCACTGAAAATCAGTTATATAACTGAGTGGGTAGATTCTAAATCCAATTTATTTATTTATTTATTTTATTTATTTAAAAATACAAATAGAAGAAAAAAGAAAAACATTCCGGATTTTTTTCTCCAGTGTAGTGAAATGGAATCTTCGCTTCGCTCGCTACGCTCATCCAATTATAAAACAAAGGCTAACGATTATATTAAATTGACTTAATCCTGTTATACTACCTGTGTCTTCTAGTCAAAACAATGCAGAAAGGATATTCAGATAAGTTGAAACAATACTTGTTGTAATATTATATGTTAGTCGACTACTACTACTTGCTTAGGACAACCATATTTAGGTTATCGGCGCACGCTCTCAAGCCATGAGCTAAGAATTTTTACAAACATCCGCCTTTACATTAAAACTCACAAAATCCTCGCTTTTTGATTGTGGCAAAAATTTCGGGATATAAAGACAACACGCTAAAATAGGATAGGATAGGACGCGAATGGGTGCCTGAAGGTATGCAGTGAGGGAAGTGGCATAATTAGGGAGGGGCGGGATAAGGCCCTCAAAATGTCTTTTTTGAGCCCAGAAATCGGGAACTAACTAATAATATGTCCAAAAATTTCACCTTCGGCGAAAAGGTCTCCGGCGGCTGGGGCTCCGCCCCAGACCCCGCGGTTTTCCGCTCATAATTTTGGGCCGCTCACAAGAGATTGCCCGGGCCGGTTTTCTTCCCCAATCCGCCTCTGGCGATAACCAACCAAAGATAGATATTTTTTAATAGGAAATATAACAATCAGTGGTATGGACAAGTCGAACACCCGCGGATCAACGCCAGAATCAACAAGGCCGATTCAAAACAACTCTGAATTTATAATGTGCTTCGTTGCTAGGACGGCTCCAAAGTCACCGTTTACAAACTCCTAAGACAAGAACAGAAGTAAAAAACTTCTGACTTTGGCGGGAATCGAGCCCTGGACCTTCTGCATTGGAAGCAGATACGCTAATCACAAGACCAACGAGCCACACAAAAACTTCTGACTTTGGCGGGAATCGAACCCTGGACCTTCTGCATTGGAAGCAGATACGCCAACCACAAGACCAACGAGTCACACAAAACTCTTAGTTTGATGCGATTGCTCGTTAAGCAATATCCAATCAAATTGCTACTTTAATAAAAAAAATAGTATTTAGAGTCTACCCACTCAGTTATATAACTGATTTTCAGCGGGGGACAGTAAATCAAAGCAACCAAGCCAACCCTGTAGGCCAGCAGGACCTGCCAGTCCACCTCTGAACGCGTATGTGAGTTTCGTTGTGATAACACAAAATTGATAACGGACTGTTGATGAAAAACTATCGCAATGTGTAAAATGTCAAAATTTTACTGCTGACTAAACTTGCATTTAGGAACACTTACGCCCCTCAAAAAAGTATGAAATTTTAATGAGTGATGCAGTGTTCTTTTGGAATCATGCCTGTAAAGTTTCTTTGACATTGGTTAATATCTTCTACCTCAAATAATTGCATAGGTCTTGACGCGCTCCAAATGTACACGGATACATACATCTAGGGCGACGGTCGTCGCCCGGCAGACAAGCGCATGCGTCTGCACAGCTACGAGAGTTGGGGGGTTTTCAGCTATCTGCACACGCCGCCCCGAAAGAGTTACAATCTTGAAACTCGGTATATGACCTGGTATGTGGTCCATGACATACAAAAAAAAATCAACCCGATCCGACAACTCGTTCTGTGTTAAAAAAGGCTCTCAACATCGTCAAATTCCTTTCGGCTGGCTGGTGGGTGGGTGGGTGGCTGGCTGGCTGGCTGGCTAGGAGTTCTCCGCGGAGATTAATTTAGCCATAAAGAGAAAACGGTAAATCTTAGAACTATGAAACTTGGACCACACTTAGATGTACTTCAGACGCAGTGACGTTTGCTTTCAAAACCAAAATCGGGTAACAGGGACCAGAGAAAATCAAAATTTGGATGATAATCAAAATGCGTAATCACCAAGGCGTGGTAATTTGTAAAAACTTGAAATTAAACATGCTATTAACCATTATAAATATCTTGCGTCCAAAACACAAGGGGCTTAATTTGGGGATAACCATGGGCCCAAAAATGACAAAAAAGTAAAAACATATCTGAACTTTAAGAAATGAATCATTCAAAGAAAACGCTACAACTGAGATGTTTCAAACGTGGAATACATTTTGATATCTCTCATTCTTTATTACTTTTGAATATGGAAAGCAAAATTGGGTAACGGGTACCGGAGAAAATCAAAATTATCAAAAGTAAGTAATTCCGTACTCTTATGAATAATACGCTATACTGAGGAAACGGTTCATCTTAGAACTTTGAAACTTGGGCCACACTCAGATGTACCTCATATAACCAAAACCGGGCAATTGGGACCGGGGAAAATCAAAATCAAAATCAAAACGCGTAATTACTCAGGCGTAGTAATTTGTACAAGCTTGAAATTAAACAATTGCTCTTAACCATTATAAATATCTAGTGCTTAAAACACAAGGGGTATCTTTGGGGGGACCGTGGGCCCAAAAATGTCAAAAAAACAACTTTGAACTTAACAAATTTAATCATTCAGAGTCCATCATTCACACCTTGATAGCAAACGAACAACAAAAAGATGTTATATCCAACCAAATACAAAAATTTGTAAAAAAAAAAAAAAAAAAAAAACGGCAGCCAAGCTCTCCTTCAAAAGTCTTCGGCTGTGATGCTGTGAGATATATAAGTTGAGCCAAGCTTTTTATTCTTTCTCCCTAGTTTCGCTTTGAAAATAAGTAAGATCATTTTGCCTGTTGACGAGCGCCAAGCCAACGATTTTTGTGGTAAAAAAGTAAAATTTTTAAACTCGAAATCATAAAAAAATGGCTTGGCCATTGAATTTGGTTCATGGCCAAGAATTTTATTTATGATTTCGAGTTTAAAAATTTTACTTTTTTACCACAAAAAGCGTTGGCTTGGCGCTCGTCAACAGGCGAAATGATCTTACTTTTTTCAAAGCGAAACTAGGGAGAAAGAATAAAAAGCTGGGCTCAACTTCTATACCTCTCAGCATTCACAGCCGAAGACTTTTGAAGGAGAGCTTGGCTGCCGTTTTTTTTCCAAATTTTTGTATTTGGTTGGATACATACATACATCTATAAACTTGGGGCAAACCTATAAGGCCGCTCCCGCTACTCATGGTCGCGCCCTAAATAGCACGGGGCCAGGAGCGGATAAAAATCTAATGGGGAAAAGTTCATTACTAATTTATACATACAATTGGATAAAATGTATATTGTTATTGTTAGAGTTACTTTTTGCATCACTGTTTGTCAAATATTTTTTTGTAGATAAATGTGTAAAATGTGTTACCAAACAATCTGTACAATAGTGAAACCGAGTTAGCTTCCCCGCGCCCAACATTAGGTTATTTACCCAGGTTGTCTGGGTGTTGATATAAGAAACTTTACGAGGATCGTGCATGGATACACCTAGTGTGCTCAAAATGCAAACTGGGTGCATCCCAATTTTTTGAATGCCCGGCGCTAGCTGGGCGAATAACCTGTGGTGGACCTGGAATCAAGTTATTGGATGAGCGTAGCGAGCGAAGACTTCAATTTCACTGACCCCCAAAAAATTTAGCTCGGGTGTTTTTTTTTTTTTTTTGTTTTTTTGTTTGTTTGTTTTTCTGTCTGTTTGTTAACTCTCTACCAGGCAAACGGCATATCCGATCTTGATGAAAATTGGAGGGGACCTTCGAAATCTCTAAACTTAGAGGTGTATTGTTTTGAGGTACAATCGAACAAATATTTCTCATGAATATCGTACTTTTACGATTTTTTTCGTTTTTTAGTGTGATATTTTCGTGACATTTGGGCCGATTCTGACCAAACGGGTGGGGCTACAACGTTCATATTATACATGGACATGAAGGTTATGGTGATGTAGTACCTTTTGAAAGAAAAAGTTGAAAAAGTTAGCCAGAATCTATAGAAATAAAGCTTTTAATATAAGTTTTTTGATTATTTGTGCGATATTTTCGTGCCATTTGGGTCAATTCTAACCAAACGGGTGGGGCTACAACGTTCATATTATACATGGACATTATAGTTATTGTGATGTAGTACCTTTTGAAAGAAAAAGTTGAACAAGTTAGCCAGAATCCATAGAAATAAAGCTTTTAATATAAGTTTTTTACGGTAAATAATATCAATTGACAAGAAACAATAAAAACTTGACAACACTCACCTACAATGCGTAGGCAGCAAAACAAAGCACTTGCAAAAGTAAAGATATCCCACGCAAACTAAAAACTTTAAAACGCTCATCCATCAACGCGGCGGGACTTTAGCGTTTTCCTAGTATATAATATGCTTTAGGGGTAGAGTATGTGAACGCTCTGCCCTGAAACTCACGTATACCGCACTGGTTAGAGCAGATGGAGGGTTTGAGAGCTAGTGTAACGGCTTCGTTCTCCTCGACATCTGCTCGGCAGTCCGGGTTAGTGGAGGAACCTTTATGACTGTCAAGGTTACACAGTCCTTTCGGATGGGACGTTAAGCCGTTAGTCCCCTTGGTACTTTTCGAAAGGAGTAGGCTACGTGCCGGTACCGGGTTTCCCCTCCCCCCCCCTTCTGTTCATACTTTATCTTCATCTAACACCACTCATCGTCTCGAATAGCCAAAGTGCATAAATATGAGACGTTAACCAATATCCAATCAATCAATCAAGATAAGGTAGTGTGAAATTGTATAGGGCCTAGGTAAATAATAAAATGTTTGCTTGATGCTAAAAATCACATTGTGTTGCTATTAATGAATCAAGGACTCTAGAATCATCAAGTCTTTGTTTTATTTATTTATGAGTTGGCCACATACAGCATTTTCTGCCATTTTAGAGCGACCAGTGATCAGTGATTTATGATTATGAAGAAGGGACGAGGGGAAACCCGGTACCGGCACGTAGCCTACTCCTTTCGAAAAGTACCAAGGAGACCAGCAACGGCTTTACGTCGCCCCATTCGAAAGGACGGTGTAACCTTGACAGTCATATTGGTTCCTCCACTAACCCGGACTGCCGAGCAGACGTCGAGGAGAACGGAGCCGTTACACTAGCTCTCGGACCCTCCACCTGCTCTAACCAGCGGTTTACGTGTATTTCAGGGCAGAGCGTTCACCCACTCTCCACCTGACCATGCCCGAAGGTTGCTTAACTTCGGTGTTCGAGTGAGAACCGGTTAAACGACCGCGGCTAAACCCATTTTATTTATATAAAATTTCATTTTTGAATTGGTTTGTGATGGGATCGCGGTTTCCGCTCTTACAAAGACCGACCACCTGATTAGCCAACCCTTACCCGCCAACTAGGCGTCCTTTTCCCCACCTTCTTGACCACAGTAGTTTGTTTAGATCATTCACATTATTATTGTCATTGTAGAATGTAGATTAATGTATTTAACCTTTAGTTTGTCAACCATGCTAGATGGCAGAGGCGGACTGGGGGGGTAGGGGCCCCGTACGGAAAGGACTTTCGTGGGCCCCAAAGGGCTCTGGGGCGAAGCCCCAGCCGCCGGAGGCGAAAATTTTTTCACTTCATTTTACTCTCAAGACGGCTTTTAAAGCAATCTGAGGTATATTTTGAACGGATAGATGAAGTGACCTAGTCATTAAATATTGTGGTCATACCTCAGATAATATCGCAATTTGAATTTGAAAACAGTACAACACATTCAATGAGAACAGCAGGGCCGTAAGTATAGGCCTAGGCTATAAAAATTACCCAGGTATGAATCAAGGGCGTCCGCAGGAATTTTGTTAGGGGGTGTAAAATTTAAATTTATACTTTCGTGGGACATGTGTGGGGGGTGAGCACCCCAATAATAGCGCCGCAGGCGAATTTTTTTAAAATCAGGTTTTTAGTGTGCGTTTGGTGCGTTTTAGAAACCAAAATAATGTAATTATTGTGCAGTCGATACTCAAAACAAAACCGCCAAATGGAATTGAAACGCTAACGTCCTGACGAGATTAATAAAGAGTTTAGTATAATGTATAGAAAAACGTATTCATCAGTGCTTGTGATGGGTTACATTACACTCTTATTAACACGGTACAATGTCCCAAAAATCGTTGAATATTAATGTAAATAGTTATATTATTCGACTCTTATTAATATGTTAATAAAATTGCTTTATAGAGGATTCTAGGGTGACGCCCTTAGTATGTTTGGGTAAAGTCTGACCTTGTATAAAATAAATAAATAAAATAATGGTGGGAGGTCCCATCCCCCAAGGTAATGCGGGTCCGGAGCGCACTGCAGCGCCAGTAATTTTTTCGATTCCTGCAGATTGGAGTATTTTAACGAGTTTTAGTCAAAAAAATAGTGCTGACTGGACTATTATTCTATTAGCAATTCAACATGGTCTACTCCAGATTTTCACCCGGGTTACCAGCCCCTGGTTACGGCGGTGAATGAGAATATAAATTCTTACCGTCTAATTTTCCCAACATAATTACATGCGGAGTTTTAATATCATTTTATGTAAATGAGAGGTATGGAAAAACTTAGAAGTGAATAAAAAACACTTTGTAGCGTTATCAAAAATGCGTTTCTTTGGAAAATCAGCTGTTACACATCCATATATTTTTACGTGTACCGGTAACAAAAGTAATAATACTAAGTTACAGCAATACTATATAATAATAATAATAATAATAATAATAATAATAATAATAATAATAATAATAATAATAATAATAATAATAATAATAATAATAATAATAATAATAATAATAATAATAATAATCTTAATAATAATAAATAGGAAGCTTCGCAAACGCTTTTTCAGGCGCGTTGAGGTATGAGCGTATTTTTTGTTAGCAAAAAAACGTATAAAATTGCGATTTTCATGAGAAATATTTTTTCGATTGCGCTCAAATTTCACATGAATATATTAATTCATAGAATTAAGGTTGTGTAAAAAAATAATTAGAATCGAATAAATAATGTAGGTGTTGTAAGTCGGGGAAGTGTTAAAAAAAAGAAAAAAGTGTAAAATTGCAATTTTCATTACAAAATATTTTTTTGATTGTACTTAAATTTCACATGAATATATTAATTCCTAAAATCAAGGTTCTGTAAAAAAATCATTACAATCGGATGAAGCATGTCGGTGTTGTAAGTCGAAGAAATGTTTAAAACTCGAAAAAATCGTAAAATTGCGATTTTCATGAGAAATAATATTTCGATTGCGCTAAAAAAAAAAGTGGCAGTTCTAAGTTCAGAGATTTCAAAGGCCTCCAGAAAATTTCATCGCAATTGGATTTTTAGCAAAATATTTGCTGAATTTTGTATTTGTTGAATGTAACAACAAGGATAAACAATAAATAAGACGATACAACATAATAGTCCTGATATCATTTTAACAGATATATAAAAAAGGCAAACATTTATTATTGATGAAGCAATTCCACTAAGCCAAAATATTGAAACAACGCGGGACAGAAATTTTGGACCATAGCATGGCTCTGCTAGTCATAAAAGGCGAGGGAAGAGCGTATAGGGCCACCTCGCAAGACATCAGTTAGCAAGTAGGGGAGTATAATAATCCCTGACACTAGAGGCGAGCTGCGGTCGTCGTCGATGACATTTCCATTTCCTTTGGCGACCCCCCCCCCCCCCCCCATTAAGACGACGACAATGACTACACGAACGATGACAAAGGCAATGACGACCACAACGCGAGAACCCTTTCTTCCTGTCCCCTAGGCTAGAGTGCGCATTATGTACTATCCACAACCTAGTCAAAACACCTGAAGAGGGTCATACATTGCACCCTAAAACAGGTTTTCCTTGAAAAAAATTATATAGGCTAGGCCTATAAAACAATTGATGGCGACCCGCCACCCCCTCTCCATCACCCTCTCAGCACATTCTCATTAGAAATTGCTGCTATGGTGTCTACAAAATATTTTGCTGTTGAAAAACGTAAAATGTAAGTTTCTTAGAAAATTCTTAGGTGTCTTCTTCATAGCGTATGCATATGAATTTTGAGATTATTCTTGATACCTTTAAGTGATTTTCTGACTTATAAAACATTTTTTTAAATAATTCAAGTATTATTTCAGTTTTTTTGGGGGCCCGCGAACTTTTTCACGTTATTTTATATCATATTGAGTGAATTGCTGTTTTATTTGAAATTTTCATAAAAATGTGATCCATTTTTATCGGGGCCCCCGTTTCGCGGGGTTTGCGGGGTCCGCCGCTATGCCAGTGGATATATTGACTATTCCCCACAACCCTTACTCTGCCATTAGTAATCGTAAAAAATAATACCGACAGACTGAGTGGCAAATAACGATAGGCCAAGGTACATCCAACATTTACATTGTCTTACCTTTACGTTTTATATGAATATTCGAATGACTGTGATGTACTCGTTTAAACCTTTGCAATTTTAAGACAAATAATATTTTCATCTAAAAACTTTATATGTTAGGGTTGGGTTGGGGGCCCCGTACGGGATTCCGTAGTTCCGTACCTGCCAGTCCGCCTCTGCTAGATGGTATCATTTTATTCTTATTTTAACTAATTTCACTGGTCGACACTAACTTTGGGTTCAAGACTACTCTTGCTTCTTTGCGGCGTACGCCAGGGCAAGACCACTGAGCTCTATATACTTACGTAGAGATGCAGATTCAAAAGAACTAAACATTCGTTCACCTGTGTCACTGGCCTGTGTTTATCAGTTGATTTAGAGTAACACTGCAGTAAACACTATTCCTAGGCATCCTGAGTGTCCCTGATAATATACCACTGTAATGTAGGTCTACTAGTCAACAAAACCTTAAAATAAGCTAGCCACAAACCGCCATCTTGACGTTAAAATTTACATCTAGACGGCGGTGCAATCGCAATGCAATCGCAATATAATCGAGGGACGTCGATAATAGGCCAATCGCGTTAGGCCTTGTAGACCCATCGCTTTAGGCCCATGCAGGCTTCAAGGTTATAGCATTGCATGCGCCCTCCACGTAAGTATATAGAGGTCAGTGGGCAAGACACGCCTGACGCGGGCGGGCAGTGTGAGTAGAACAACCGACGGGGGTGGTCGCTACGTCGAAGTGCGCCCACGTGCCGTGAGCTTCGTACAGTTTTCTCTTGTAACAAGGACTGTGTCCTCTCTCGAACTGTGTTCGCGAGTAGCTCTCTATCGTACCAGGACTGTGTCCTCTCTCGAACTGTGTTCGCGAGTAGCTCGCTATCGTACCAGGACTGTGTCCTCTCTCGAACTGTGTTCGCGAGTAACTCTCTATTGTACCAGGACTGAGTCTCTACTCTGGTGCTGCGTTCCCTTCAACTACCAACCACGACCATCACATCGGGTTCGACGGGACCATCCAGCGAGGGACCTCTCAATGCATTCTGGATATCATCGCTTCACAGCACAGTGTTGAGTAGCCCTTCGGGGAAGAGCTTGATAAACTAAACCAGACTTCTTATCTTTAGACCTAAACTTATAGATTGTTCATTTATTTAGATTTTGATTGGATATTGCTTTACGTCTCATATTTATTTAGACTGGTGGTTCTCTTATTTCCCTTTAATATATCTTACTCTCTTATCAATTTGTGTTATATGTATGCTTTCCCCTTCCCGCCAAGACCTTCGAATCCCGGCTATCCATAGCCCCATTACATCTGACGCCCAACGTGATCTTGACGGTAGATAGCACCCTATTTAGGAATAGGAATTTAAGTTAGGAATATCTTAGTATAGTTGCATGGTCGTTACACGATCAGGAGCTGGAATAGACGTCGACAAAGTACCTAATAACAAAATGGGTGACATTGATAGGCGAGCTTTGATAATTGAGTCCTTAAGGACCGATGTCCAGGGTTACCGACAGCAGACGGTTAACCAAACCCAACAACTAATTTCTCAATTTGGGCTGCACAGAAGACATTCGGTCGATTCGGCATGTGATACCTTAACAACGTCTGTCACTACACTGGAATGTACAGTGCAGAGTCTTGCAGACAAGGTAGCTACACTAGAAGCTCGGCCATTACAAGAGGAGAGACGAGAGGCTTTAACACCGATTATGTGGGGGGCGGACCCGAGATCAATTAATCAGCTTCCACTCTTCGATGGTTTGGATGGGAAAACCCACCCTGTAACGTTTGTTAGAGACTTGGACGCGTATTTTGAAGTCTCGAGGACACCTCAACAGTTCCAAGCTAAGATAGCCTGTGGGCAGCTATGAGGCACCGCCAAACGTTGGGGTGAAGTGTAGCCTATTCTGAACGATTCGCTTCATTTTCCGATTTCCGCATTTCATTCATTAATGAGTATTGGGGCAAGGCCCAACAACGGAAAGTTACAAACGAATTAAATCAAGGCCAATTTCCGCACTCATCCGATACTTCTATCCTTCTATGGCAGACTACTTTTTATTAGTATTGTGTAAAGCTCTATTTGTCGCCTAGAATACCAGAAGAAGAGATTGTTGACGCGATTTAGACCATTACAGTCCCGAAGTTACAGCAAACTTAGCGTCCTCAGGGAAAAACACAGTGGATGGTATTTTACAACTATTACATCGATTGGACGATACACGTAAACGACAATCAACCGGCAATCTACCACCTGTGCTAGCAACACCGAGACAAGTTCGCACGGATCATAGATCAAATAACTTTTATATGGATCGTCGAACTGGCGTCAATTTCCATGGAATAACAAACAAGAATATGCTAGTCACGAGAACAATGGTGATAGGAGGGGGCCACTAGACAACTTCCGTACGAACCAGCCAAGAGCAATTAGTAACCAAACACCTAATTTCAACTCTAGAAATCGCGACGGCTTTGAACGAACCGAGAACCGACATGTACGCACATTGGAATTGAAAGACGATACCGGACCGGGCGGCACAGACGGAGACGGTGAAGTTGACGAACAAGAGCCGATAGAGCAACTCGAAATACGTCACATTGCCATGGCGGACAATAGTGACCTACCGTCGGACGATGATAATACACCAATCGTAAAGAAAAACAAATCGCCAGAATTAGAAGGGATAATTAATAATTCTATCAAATCGCAAATACTCATCGACTCAGACAGTGAAATATCCTGTATTTCTAACGATTTTTTCGTCTAATCTCCGAGACAGTGATTGACCTCCCCGTTCTACCTATATTCGAAATGTCAAAGTTGTAGGCGCGATTGGCCCAGACAATAAGCTCGCATCTAAGCAGGTACTTTTGGATACGACGGTCGGTGATTGGAGGGGAGAGGTACCTTGCATTGTGGTACCAGGGTTGTTACGACAAATTATCTTTGGATCGGATTGGTTATATGATACCAAAGCCACTATCGATTTCAAAAAGTCTAAGCTTACAATCATGAACGAACACAAATTTATCTCAATTAGCTTCCATAACACGGTACTGACGCCTATCGGGCAGCGTACGGTCGCGAGACTCAAACTAGAGAAATACACGGACATACCGCGACTGGGTACACACCTTATCTATTCTAAGGGCCACAACCTTACAACAGCGTAAACGGAACTACATTTTACAATGATTGATTGGATATTGCCTTACGTCATTCTACAATACCTAGGAAAGATCAACTGTCGGAGAAAACCGTGACTGAACAAAAATCGGAAAACCTACGTCTGGAGACATTGATTAACACACTACAAAGTGAAACACCGACAACAAACAAACGACTTGGACGTCTGGCACACTCACACCTACAAGTGTGCCCGTTACGAAAACGGTGACGATGTGGCGAAATGACTGGAAAGTGTGTGTTCCGTCGGCTATGGGGGTCCTCTCTCGAACCGTGTTCGCGAGTATAGCTCGCTATCGTACCAGGACGGTGTCCTCTCTCGAACTATGTTCGCGAGTAGCTCTCTGGACTCTATCGTACCAGGACTGCAGTGTCCTCTATCGAACCGTGTTCGCGAGTAGCTCTCTATCGTACCAGGACTGAGTCTCTACTCTGGTGCTGCGTTCCCTTCGACTACCAACCACGACCATCACATCTGGTTCGACGAGACCATCCAGCGAGGGACCATACAGCGCATCCTGGATCTCATCGCTTCACAGCACAGTGTTGAGTAGCCCGGGGAAGAACTTGATAAACTAAACCAGACTTCTTATCTTTAGACCTAAACTTATAGAATTGTTCATTTGTTTAGACTGGTGGTTCTCTTATTTCCCTATAATATATTTTACTCTCTCATCAATTTGTGTATATGTATGCTTTCCCCTTCCCGCCAAGACCTTCGAATCCCGGCTATCCATAGCCCCATTACAAGAGTGATCAGTGATTTATGATTATGAAGAAGGGACGAGGGGAAACCCGGTACCGGCACGTAGCCTACTTCTTTCGAAAAGTACCAAGGAGACCAGCAACGGCTTTACGAAGCGTCACATCCAAAAGGACGGTGTAAACCTTGACAGTCATATTGGTTCATCCACTAACCCGGACTGCCGAGCAGACGTCGAGGAGAACGAAGCCGTTGCACTAGCTCTCGAACCCTCCGTCTGCTCTAACCAGCGGTTTAGGTGTATTTCAGGGCAGAGCGTTCACCCACTCTCCATCTGACCACGCCCGAAGGTTGCTTAACTTCGGTGTTCGAGTGAGAACCGGTTAAACGACCGCGGCTAAACCCATTTTATTTATGTTAATTTAATTTTTGAATTGGTGCATGTATAGGAAATAAATAAAATAACTGTTTTGTTAAGTCCTATAGTCTAGTTTTCTAACACACATGGTATTTCAAAGGCATTGCGCATTGCAACTTAAGCTTTATCTTCCCAGCTCCTGGTTGTGTTCGTCGGGAGATAAGTGCTTGGTGACTTCGGGACACCGTACAAACCCACGTCCACGAACATCGCTTCGTGCTCAGTGGGCGAGTTAACCATGTCTGGGTCATTGCTGGGACACAACCTCAGAATCAACAATTATATTCAAATTGACCGAATCAATCCAGTTAGTTCAAAATTGAGTTTTGAGCAGCCCTTTATTGTATATTGTATCCACGGTTAGGACTATGTACATTCTTTTAAATTTGAAAATTATATATTTACAAACATATCAAGTTGAACAAAAAGTAAAAAAAAATAAAATAAAAAAAAAAATTTATTAAGTATAATATGATTAAAAAACACACAGCCAGAACATGGCTAAACAACCTAAATAAAAGGAACCCTGGTTGTATGTAGTTTCTGGCGTTGCACGATTTTTTCCGTTAAACGATACAAAATTTGAAATTGTATCGGCGGGCGAAAAAAATCGTACAACGCAAGAAACTATAGAAAACAATTATTCCTTTTATTTTGGTTGTAGATAAAGGATTTTAGAAACAATATGTAAAAAAACGCTGCTCAAAATTCCATTTCGAACTGGTTGGATTGATTCGGGCAATTTGATTAAAATTGTTGATATTTAGGTCAAGGATCCTCCCACTTCCCGCTGCAAGTTTTCCATATCTCGCCCATGTTATTTGTTACTACTCTCGGAAAAACGATCTTGCTGACAAAAGATTAAAGATAATGCGTTTTACTTTACACAAGGTTGTTTATTAAGCTTGTATTTCTTAAATACATCTAATTCAAATCATAAAATGAGGTGACCAGACGTACCGGTTTGACCGGTAAAGTACCATTTTAAGAACACTTGTACCGGTGTCCCGAGAGACTCATTAAAATGGCATATTTGTACCGGTTTGCAATTTTGAGGAGAAATTGTCCCGGTATTTTGTTAACTATAACGTTTACGGAAGGATAATGTTTTACATAAAAAAAAAACGCTTCTTTGATAAATACTATAAGTAGCCATGGAAAAAAGAGTTCTTTCCCTTCCAAGAAGATAATTCATTTTCTCTAGGGGTGTGAGAGTATTAATAATGATTTTGATGGAGGTGCCGGGTCCCGCGCGAGTGTGAAAACGTAAAAATCGTTGTCTATTTTCGTAGCTACCTGAACAACCCTGATAAGCCTTAAAGTAACCCCAGTCTTTTGATACAAATTTGTATTCTTCTTGGAAGCTCTGAACTTTTTTAACACAAATAATAAATATATGTCACTAATGTTTGTATCGGCATTTTCATGAAATATCACTTACTGAATGATGTCACAGCCTAGCCCTAATAACATTTGTGCTTAATCATTAAAATGATCTAGAGAGAGAAGATTTTTAAATCAATTAGATGTTACTCTGTCTTTAATTTTGGAGCCTACAAATAGACTCACATCAATAAATTAAATTAATATTGTTCAAATAACAAATATTATGCTAGTCAAGGAGTAATACCGTAGTAGAAAAATAATAAAAAAGTATCCAGACTCGAATTGGACTCGCAACTCGAGTTATTTAAAGGACTCGGACTCGACTGGAACTCAAACCTCAGGACTCGCGCAACACTTATTTTCTCAGTCATTATTTTCATTGATTTTGTTTATAGATAATGGAAAATCAAAATGTTCCAATCATACAACTAAACTACGTTTTTGAATAATTACATACATACAGTAATTATTTTGTTACAAAAAAACGAAAGAGACTTCCCTAAAAATATTATTGCGAAGTATTTAAAAAAAAAAATGCGGGTTCTAAAATGTGCGTAATTCCACAAATATTATTTGTCGTACGTTGTAAACAAGGAAAATCTCTGTGTTTATAGAGTATTGTATTGCGAACCAATGCTGGAGTAGGTAACTAAACAAATACCTCGCTTTGTTTTATGTAGGCCGACACCACAGAAAATATAGTAGGCCTATTAGCCTATCTGTGCCTACACCGGCGACAAAATAAAATAAGTACGGTAGGCTAGGCCTACACCAGTTTCAC
Organism: Sweltsa coloradensis; assembly: GCA_024449915.1. NCBI lineage: Eukaryota > Metazoa > Arthropoda > Insecta > Plecoptera > Chloroperlidae > Sweltsa > Sweltsa coloradensis. The sequence goes on along the minus strand of JAMZAV010000769.1, from coordinate 1,374 downwards.
ATGCGTGCGTGTTATGTGCGTAAGATGACAGGTAAGTTATAAGTAATAACATAATTGCGTTTGTTTTGTTGGCTTCAACATGTCAAGCAAGATTCAAATGTTGTAAAATAGAACGTTTCGTTGAAATTGCCCACTGCATGTGCTAGATAGTAGGCTACACGGATCTCTAAAATTTGCAAGGCGTTAACTCGTGAATTTGCAAAGCATTGTGGTACAAAATTGTTCGTTGCCAGTTGCTACAGAAACGCGCAAACACGACTCTCAAGCGGCCATACTTGCATCAGCAGCCTAACGTTCATCAAAATGAATATTTTACGCCAAGTTATGTTGAGGGACCAGGAGGGGCATACTTTATTTCCCCGAGAGATCCTCAATGATGGAGAAAACGTCATGTTTTTCTTGGAAGACGCTGCGCCAATTACCCCCTGCCCTACCGGTATTGGTCTGGTTCAGTGGATCACAAATACTCAAACCCATGTACAACAACAAGAAAACTGGAAAAAGCTGATAATAATATATGTATCCAGCGAGAAGAAAGAAGAAGAAATGCTTTCTTTCTTCCAACGCCAAGGCAACTGGTTTGCGGTGGAATTTGAGTTTTCCGAATTAGTAAGGAGCCGCCTGGCAAAAGAACCATTTTACGTTACTGAGCAGCCGGCAATTGTAGTCACCAACTGGGGTGGAGACCTCTTGAAAGTAGGCCCAGTGAAGGCCCAAGCCCTGCGTGAACAAGAAAAGGAAGAGCTGAACAAACTAACGAAAGCCCTCAACCGGTTCCTATCGGGGCAGCCGCCTATCTAACTAAATTCGTACGCTGGCAGAACTCAGTTCTCCCAACACAAAAACAGTCCTTGGGAGTTGGCCCAGGTCCAGCCAACCCAGTTGATCAAGTTACTTCATTGTATTTTTTGAATTATTAACTTAATAAACCAACACAGTATAAAATATAAATGTCTTCTTTATTTTATCATAGCTAGATGGAGTTATCCTAGTCCATGGTCTAATGATTTATAATCTACAACTCGGCTAGGCCTACTTGCAGGTACCGCAAGTAGACCTACGCCGAGGCATGAAAATAATAAACAATGCGGCAAGGCCAAGCCTATAACCCCACCAATGGTAGGCCTATAGGCCTACTACATAAATGGGGAACTTTGAATGCTGAAAGTTGGAGCTAGGCTTAGGGATGTAGCCAGCAGGGCCTCAGTCTATAGCTAGCCTAGGCTTCGTGTAATATGAAGTATCCTTTGGCCTAGGCTAGGCCCTATCTACACAATGGCCTCTTCTCTATAGGACAATCTAGGCCTAAGCCTTAAGCTGTAGCTACACTGGTAGGGGCCTAGGCCCTAGGTGTACTTTTAGCATTAAGTAGGT